>NAJQ01000155.1:35164-49413 GCA_005059865.1 Friedmanniomyces simplex
CAGCACAGGATGCTACGGCAAGAACGGCGCGCGCCGAGCGTGCAGATCGTGGTCAGGCTCAAGAGGAGGACAAGGTTGCCTCGCCGACAGGCAGCGGGCCGCGTGGTCCACCTCGCCGGCCGTCGCGCCAGCAAAACGGCGCGAAGGCGCAGCCGCCGAAAGAGAATGGCGACGCTGCTCCGCAGAAGGAACGCCCGAACTTCAGCATCCTACAGCACGATGACGATGCAGCCGCGGAGGAGGAGCATGAGGGCGCAGAGGACGCTGTCGACGCTCCAGCCAACGGCGCCATCGTGGACGATAAAGAGACCGTGCCACAGGAAGTGGTTAAGGAGGTGTCGAAGGATGCCTCCGAAGGCGCAACACAGGCCCCGGAGTCCACCGCCGAGGCCATGGAGGACGATGGTTGGAGCACCGTCGCCGCCAAGCCGAAGAACGCCCGCCGCGGTGGTGCACGGGCCCTGGCTTCTTAGGAGGAAGCCGCGGCCGGTCGCGCCCACCGCGCCAGTCAGTATGTGCAGGCAGGTGCGGCGAAGGTGCTTACGAAGACGTGATACGGGCAAGGCGGACAGGCAGGCATAGCGCGGGAGGGGTCAAAAGTCATCTTACTACTGCGACGCACGACACACAGGGAGCGATTG
The DNA here is from genome assembly GCA_005059865.1 of Friedmanniomyces simplex. Lineage (NCBI taxonomy): Eukaryota > Fungi > Ascomycota > Dothideomycetes > Mycosphaerellales > Teratosphaeriaceae > Friedmanniomyces > Friedmanniomyces simplex. The sequence goes on from NAJQ01000155.1 coordinate 35,806, forward strand.
CACGCACGCGAGGGACTCGGGTCGAATGTTGGTAATCGGCCGGGTCTATGATCGATCGGGCGAGTTTCACCGGATATACAGTGTGTGTGTGTGTGTGTGTGTGTGGCTTCTCATTACTTCTTCACCCCCCTTGTATCATATCACTTCATGCTCTTGATGGGTTCCCTTTTGCCTGCGACAGATGCGCGACAGATGCTTGGCGATGTTGGTTTGGAGGTTACTGTTGTCAAACCCGGGTCTCGTAATTCGTGCGTTTTTCACTCACTTCGACGGCAAATGGTGTTCTGCGGCGATTCATGGTACAGGGATGCTTTCAGGGGCTTGTGGGCGGGATGGGATGGTTCACTGGGCGGCATATGGTAGTGATTGAGCTGTGTTTCTTAGTGAGTTGAAGACGGCTGAAATACACATTGCATCCTTTCGTTCGAGCAGCCTTTCACTTCCATGCCCCTCGTCACTGGATAATCGATCGCCCTTGATCTCCTCCTTACGTGTCAAGAGTGGTGGTGGTGTTCTCATGTGTACACCCAACACAGGACTTGCCTCCCTGAAGGAATCAGTGCCAACTGATACTCGTTCATCCCCCGGTCGAAGCTTTGCTTTCGCCACAATCGACGAAACAAACGAGCTTTTCTACACGCACGGCTCCCACATATATCACTTCAAGGTACGCTCAGGAAGGGGTTGTGAGGCCTGCGTCCCCGGCTAGAACGACAATCACCAACTCAGGAAGGACAATTCATACAGCTCTCCGCTCCCTTCGCACGCACGGGTCAGCGTGTTGGCGAGCTCACCACGCTCTCAAGTCGGGACTAGCGCCACGACAAAAATCACCAATATGGACGAGGCACCCTTCGGCCGCCTCCTCCGCGAGCTCAGGAACCAGATCTTCGCCTCAGTGCTAACCCTAGACCGTGACATCGACATCACCAAAAGCTCGAGGAAGCTTGCTTGCAGGATCGCCAAGTTCGAATCGCGCAAAGTGCAAGATGCCTGCGCCTGCATGGCGACGTGCAGACCCTTCGCCCGGGAGTGTGCACCAATTTTCTACGGCCTGAGTACTTTCTGACTGCATTGCAGACTTGGAACAGGGGATGCGAGAGGTTCGCGCGCGGCAGCGAAGGGACTTGTTCGGCTTCAGCTTCGGTTGCTGCGGCTGGGCGACAAGAAGACACGATATCTGCGGAATGTCGTGATCGGGTTTCCGAACTGGTTCCCGGGTGACTTTGGCAATGGCTCGGTCGTGCAGGTGCTCTGAACCGGGAGAGAGAGCCGTAGGGCCACGAAGGAAATACAGTGGACGAGCAACGATGAGCGTGATCCTGGATCTCTCTGAAGAGATGGAAGATCGGCTCGGCTGGTAAAGACAGTTTCAGCTTGAAACTTCTGCTGTTCATGAGCATTCATCATACCAATCGTGCAATACCACGCACATCAGCCCAGGCTTCCCGGCCCCGCCGCAGCACCCTTCCTTTTACTCAATAAACTCTTGAACGCCCCCAGCCATCTGGTCAAGCTCTCCTCATCCACCGCGCAAAACCTGTAATTCCGCTCCTCGCTAATCACCTGCATGCAACTCGTGCGACTCCTGGATATAGCATCGATCTCAACGACATCAATGATCGTGTGAAAAGGTAGGATGAGTAGAGCGGTGTACTCCTCTTCGTTTTTGTAGAGGGCGAGGGCGCGTGAGCGGAGGACCATCCAGATTTTCTTCCATTGGCGCACGCCGGAAGTGGATTTGAGGAGGTAGATGTAGCCGTGGTAGAGTACGCGTTCGGTGTCTTCCTGGGGTTGGGGTTGTGATTGTTGTAGGTGGGAGGGTTGCTGCGAGGGAGTGGCGCCGAGACTGGAGAGTTGGCTGAGAGTTCGTATCTCCATGGGTGATCGGAAGGGCGTGGAGCCGTAGACCGAGTTCATTTGCTGTGGACGCTGGGCAGAGCTTGTGGAGGGTCGTGCGTCGCTGTACGAGAGTGATAGCGCTGACATTCGCGCTGCGGGTCCTGCGGCGTCGGAGAAGTCGGAGTAGGAGCCGTGATCGGGGCCGGAGTATTCGATCTGTGAGGGCCGGCGCGCGCTGAAGGTGCTGACGTTGGTGTTGCCTCGATCCCGCTGCCTCGGAAGTGGATGTGTACCGCTCATTGCCTCCGCGTCTGAGGAACTGTATCCGCCCCTGTCGTCACCGCCCACCGCGACCGCGTCGATGCTGCGTCCAAAACCCTGGTATGCGCTTCTTGCCCCGCCTGGGCTGGCGAGGTATATCTCCCCTTCGTCCTCGTCCATGCGCGCCTCCCTTCTTATGAGCTCCACCCATGCTTGTGCTTCCTCCTCGCTTGCGGCCTCGAGGTGGAAGTTGCGCGACGGCGAGAAGAGGCCAAAGACATATTTCCCTTTCCGCTTCGGGTCTTTCTGTCGCGCGACAGCTGTCAGGTCGGAGAGGTTGATTTGGTGACGGAGCTTGGCTTCCTTCTTGTCGCGGTATATGGAGAGTAAGTTGGGCCGTAATACGATAAAGATGGGCTTCCAAGACTACGCGGAATCTCAGCCATTGGGCTTTCAATGCGATGCGGTATCCCGTCAACCCACCTTCGTCTTCCGGGTCCGCTTCAGCACTTGGCCAGACTTAATTATTCTGTCAAACTCGAAGCTGCCGTTCTGCGTCACGGGCGACATTGTGTCTAGCGTCAGGTTCGCGCTCTTCAGCTTGTGCAGGGGAGTGTGTGGCAGGGGCAGGGCCATGCTGGTCGGGGGAGAGATCGCAAGACCAGCGCTGGGTATCGCGCGTGGTTGGGAGAGGCTAGCTACGTCTGCCATGGTGAATGAGGAGGATCAGGGGGTGTGTTGAGGGTGGGCAAGAAGCATACGACAGTGTCGACATCTGTGTGTGTGTTGATGTGGATGCGAGGTGAAGCGCAGTCACGAGATCAGCATTAATATTGCCTTTCTGGGCGAATCGTCTTGTGCACGGCACACATCGAACAATTAGCACGCACTATTAAGGTGTGCTAAATTGCTCGGACGTTTTCGACTACTCCTCCGAGGTAGAATGATTTTGAGAATATACGTACGTCTGTCCGAACGGAGTGGTTCCTACAGGCCAACTACATAAGGCTGCCCACCTGCAGCTTCAACTACATGTGCCCAAGGTAGCTTCCTGCGCAACCTATGTCGGTGGATTGGTCCGTGGCCGGCCAATCTGCGCAAATCCTACCATATAAGCTGCCACGACTCTGGAGAAGGCCTCGGGGACCCCTGAAAGGTGTATGTGGAAAAGTCCGCCTGGCGCACACCATCGCTCCGCCCTCGTCGACAGAACCGGACGGTATCGTGTGTAAGGTCGACTCCAGTGGTCAGCCTGGAACACGTCCATCTTGTCTTTTCGTGTGCTGGATGTCGAAATGCCTAGACACCGTTTCGATATCGCCTCCGAGACGAAAACGCCAGCGACACCCATAACGGGCTCGAATTCATCGACAGAAGAACATGTAAGTGGGCAAGGTGTGTCCAGGGATCGACCAATGAAGGGCGACAAGAAGGCTCGAGGTCCGATCGACATTCGAATGCATGCCATATCGTTGGCTGAACCCGCGGCGTAGCACATCAGCCAGCAAGGCCAAGTACACAACCCTCAAACTCCAAACGGACGGTTTCCTGTTGCAGCCTGCGTATAGCCCAACAGCCACGCCTACACCAGCGCGAGAAAAGAGTACAGATCCGCTCTGTAGCGCCGCCAGTGGCCAGATTGGTTTTGATGTCTAAAAGCACCTCGAGACCTTTAGGACGACGCAATCGACGTCGTTGCGCCTCAACTAGGAGTATTTGGGACTTGGATTGGGAAGGCCAATTCGGTCCGGTCGGTCTCAGAGGCCAAAGCTTTTGATCTGGCTCTTTGAATTTGAGGGAACCAGAACGCGCATTGACTTCTGAGTAAGGTAGTCTTGTTATGACGCTTCGCTCATGCTCGGGCCATCATTTGCACGCTTGTTAAAGCGGCGATACTTGGGTCTGGCCCCGCCTATTCGAGAGCAATGTGACGAAGTACTACTCTGGCGCCACAGCGAAGCGGCGTAGCGCGTGAAAGGGAGGGAGATTGACTTCATCATGACGGTTGAGGGCAACGCGAATCGCAAGGCGTCAGCCACGAATCGGTCCCAATTGGCCACAGTAGGGCCACAGGCAGGGCGCTAGGTAGGCGTAGTTAGGAGGCGTTTGCCGTGTAGCTGTGGCAGGTAGTGCGCACATGCCGGCGCAGGGTTTTCTTCCACTATCATGTGAGGTGAAGTGAGGTGAGAGTGACGTACAAACCGCTGCACCTTCGCCACGTTGCCCCTCCACCGTGCCCCGCTCTCAGGTCAGGTCACTCCCATAAAATCTCCTGCCCCTCGCGTTCCTCTACTCTACAATCAGCCACCTCCAAGAACAAACACATTCACGTCCAAACCTTACCAAACCACTCACAAGCACCAGCCAAGATGTCTGACTCCATGTAAGTCTCGGCGCGATCCGACTCACAACACAACGAGCAAGAGCAGGCGCTGACAGCTCCCCAGGCGCCAGGATACCACGGACAAGGTCAAGTCCAGCATGAAGCCTGACAGCGAGAAGTCCACTCTCGAGAAGGGTTCCGACTCCGTCAAGGGCACGGCCGACTCCCTCGCCGGCAAGGCTCAGCCAGGTACGAACACACCACATAATATCAATCAACACCATCAGCCACGAGAACCTTACAGCTGACCCATGTTTTCTACTACACACAGACAGCGAGAAGTCCACCGGCCAGTCCATCACCGACTCCGTCTCGGGCGGCAGCAGTGATGCCTCCAAGTCGGCCAGCGACACCGCCGGCAAGGCCCAGGAGCAAGGCGGCAGCATGCTGAACCAGGCCTCCGAGGGCCTCTCGAACGCGGCCACGCAGGCTCAGGACGCGCTCGGCCTTGGCAGTATGTATGGGGTTGTGGTCATGGTTCACTAAAAGCCTCATTGCTGACTCTTACCACTACAGAGAAGTAAAGTCGACGATGCTTCCGAACGCCTAGGACGATTTCGCTTTCCCTTGGTTGCCAACATAGGATAGCATTGAATGTTGGGCAACAGGACGGTTGATGATAACGGCTACTTAGTTCCAATATCACATTGCATATTCAGTATGAAGTATGCATAGACACAGCATGAGTGCCCGAAGACTTTCCAGCTATTGTGATTTATTGTGTCTTGGTGATTCTGGAATTGTTGTCTAGAGTAGTTTCTCTCTCCCACATCGTGAACGAAAGTGTGGCTGTTGTTGCAGCATTGCGTCCGGGGAGCAAGGCTGGCGCTTCTCGTGTTCATGTTGTCATCCATCGACAAGTGAGCCTCTAGGCTAAGTGGCTAAATGGCGGAGTTTCCTAAGGTACATGCGGCATGCACATTTAGTGCAGCAATATAAACATCACGATGAGCACACTTCCAGAGGGTGCTACTAACAAAGAGCTCCGAGTACATGGGAGTAACGCCAATGAGGACTGCGAAGGAAGTAGAATATTAACAGACGACGATATATCCGCGTGCAAGCTGTACAGTGACATGGAATGGACGCCTTTATGCATCCCTATACTCCTACTACTACATTCTTCCTGTTAATCGTTACACATGTCCCGCTATGCCATCTCAGCATTTCGCAAGCTCAGAGATCACCCTTGGCCACGAACGGCTCCAGGCGCTCCTTGAGCTCCCCAACGCTCATCTCCTCGCCGTCCCAGTACTGTACATCCTCCTTTCCGGGTCCGCCGATGTTCTTCGGCGGCACGATAACATCTGAGACGACTTGGATTACGCCCTGCGACAAAGTATTAGCCGTCGAAGGTCTCACTGCAGGGGTATACTCATCAATCTTACGTCTTTGGCGATGCCGTCCTGGATGGTGACACGGGAGAAAGCGTTGACCTTCATGCTGATGTAGCCGCCGTAGCGGAAGATGTCGATCGCCACGCTGCGGTCCTTGAGCATAGTCGGCAGATCAACGTGGTAGATGCCCTTCGGGATGCCGTGGTCCTCCTCGGATGATCCGGCCTTGTAGAACGCGTCGCTGTACAAGGTGTTGTCCGGGATGACGTGGTACTCGAGCAGAGCCTTGAGGTACTTCAGACCGTACTGGGAGAAGAGGAAGGCGTTGATCTTCGGGCCGAGCTTCTGGAAGGCGAAGTTGCTCGGGGCGAGCAGGGTGCCGCCCGCGTGGTCGGTGGTGTTGAGTGTCTCGAGCAAACCGGTTTTGCCGAGGGCGAGCTCGAGCGTGCTAAACTCTCCGGGCAAAAGGTCGACGATGTTGATGACGCTCGGGGGCGGGATGATGATGCTGTCGAGGCCGTGGATCACGCCGTTGGTGCCGAAGATGTTGACAGCGATGATGCGGCAGTAAAAGTTAACGGTCAGGCCGCGAAGGGTGATTTTGAAGGCGACGCGCTGCGGCTTGGGCTCGGAGGAGAGATGGGTGCTCTCGAGTAGTGTGGGCGCGGTGTGCGTGACCAGCACGCGGGCTGCCGGATAGAAACCATCGACGACGTGGTACGAGAGGATGGCCTTGAGGACCTCCTTGCTCGGCTCGTGAGCGTGCTCTGGGAGCTTCTCGAACGCCTTGTCCGTGGGTGCAAAGACGGTGTAGTTGGCCTTGGTGCTGTTCAAGGTCTCGACCAGGTCGTCATACTTGTTGATGAGCTTGGCGAGCTTGGTGGTGTACTTGGACTCGCTGATCAGCTGGTAGACAGTCTGATTGGGCGGGGTGTGTGGGCCGTGATGCGGTGGGGGGTGCGGGCGGTGGCCGTGATCGGGGTCGTGGTGAGGCGGCCCATCATGCGGGCCATCGAAGGAGTCGTAGAAGTCGTCGCCCTCAGTACGGAGCCATGACTCGATGCCAGAGGCCGCATCGTAGAACTTGTCCTCGGCGGTATCCGCAGTGTTTGAGGCGAGCTCGAAAGCTTCATCAAGTGCACTCTTGGAGGTCTTGACGATGGTGCCCCATGCATGCTTCGACGTATCCGTCACCTCCTCAAAGTGCTTCTTGAACCCAGCAACTGCGTCGTTCTTCGCCTCCGCGACATCCTCGTTCCACCCGTTCTGGCGGTGGTTGTCCTCGATGGCGATCTCGCGGAGGACCTCTTCGGCAGGGAGAACGAAGGCGGAGCTTAACGCCGCGAGCGGCAAGACTTGGGAGAACTTCATGTTGGTTGGTGTGAGATGGAGGGAGGAGGGAGGTGATCGTGAGAGACGGAGGGCTTAAGAGGTTGCCTACGCGGTGGAGTAAGGATGCGCAATAGGTCGTCAGCCTAGCCAAACATCGATGACGCCAGTTCGTTCCTTCTCCACGCGTCACCTCACGCCGCGGCACGTTTGAAGCTCCCGGCTCGCGAATGAGATCCGTGAATAATGGTGGCGAGTGGGACAACAAACACACACACACACACCTACACACAAATCTCGCGCACATAGAATCAATTGAGAGCGGATGTCTTGATCGTGGGGAGTGCAGCAATAGATTATTTCGAGCGCAGGAGATGACCAGCGTAAACCCAAAACAGGAGGCACGACGGGAGTCAAGCTGGCGGAGAAGTATGGTCGTCTGTCGTGCTTCGGCTCCGACTTCAGCACCACGAAGCAGGAGAAGAGAGGCTAGAAAAGAAGACTTAGGTCGCTATTCACCTGCTCGGGATCACCAACCATTTCCCTGCTGTACTCTGGCCATTGTCCGGGCCCACAGCGCTGTATAACCGCTCATTTCTGAGCCGCACCGACTCCATCAAGACCCAATGATGTTCTTCTTACAAGCCAGCTCCAGCTCACACCCAGGGTCGCTCGGGATGAGCGTGCTGTCAGGTGTCTGCCTGTATCCAGATACCGATTGAGATCGGTCGAGGGAGCTCGAATACGTTCTGTCAACTAACAGGGCCAGCTTCGTACATGGAAAAGGGCACGACTCGCGCACCGTGCTCGAGGGCGGCCAAAGTTATCCCCGCGAGTGACTTCAGCGTGTAGCCAGTATCACTATCACTACCATGTCTACCATGTCTACCATATCTACCAATCATCATCGTCCTTCTCATCATCTGCAAGCGGTTATTGTTAGCAATTCGACAGCAACTTAAACAAACAGCAAAGCAATGAGAGTGAGTGGCGCACTTACCAGAATGGCTGACTTTACTCTTCCTCGCCGCCAAGGCATCGGCCAGCGCATTCGCCAACCCGCCACCATCCCCTCCGCCACCTCCACTCTTCCCACCTCCTCCCACGGGCGGCGCCACGGGATCCCCACCAGGCACCGCAGCCGCACTCCTATCCCGCTTCTCCTGATCACTGACTTTCTTCAACCGCGCCCCGCGTTGGATATCTGCTAGTAGCCCACCACGTCCAGGCGCTGCGGTTGCGGCGGAAGCTGCAGCCGCTGCCGCAGAGTCAGAGGTTGTGGCGTCTACGCCTCGAGGAGGCATCGGTGGAGGCGGAGGACGCGGACCGCCAGCTGATGCCGTTGGTGGCGGTAATGGAGGCGGGGGAGGCGGACCTCCAAACGAAGCATTGGGGGGCGGTAAGGGTGGTGCGGAGGGTGCGGGTCGCGCACTACTTGGTGGCAAAGGCGGAGGAGGCGGTGGGCCATCGCTGAACCCTCCTGCGTGTGCGTTTGGATTTGGTGAGCCTCTCGGTGGCGGTGGGGGCGGTACACCACCTATAGTAGGCATACCGTGGCCTGAGTCTCGCGGTGGAGGCGGAGGCGGCACACCGCCTCTCGCTGGCGTTGGCGGAGGTCCCGAGGTGATGCGCTTCCCTTCAAACGGCGGCGGGACGCCAAACCTCGGCGGCGCTGCTGGTGGCACATGAGGCTCGTCATCCATGGACGTCTTTGGCGGTCTCGGCGGGGGCGGTGGACCGACATTGCTGTCTCCCCTGCTTCTCCCAGGTGTCGGAGGTGGCGGTGCCTGATTAGCGAATTTCCCAGCGTCAGCGAGTGGAGGCGGAGCACGAAAGCGAGGTCGTGGTGGAGATGGCTCGCGAGGAGGTGGACTCGGGCTCGGACTAGGCGGTCGTTGCTGGGTTCCCGTCGCCGTTCGTCGTGATGGCGGAGGCGCGGGTGGCGGGCCTCGTCTGCTGGTACCTGAACTACTGCCCGTGTTTTGCGGGCTGAGATTCGCGATGTTGGCAGGTGGGGGCGGTGGAGGCGGTGGAGGCGGCGGAGGCGCACGATTGGCTCTTTCTTTCTTCTCCGACTCTGCCGCGGCAGTGGCTTTCTTCTGCTCGAGGTAGCTCTTGATGAATCCTGCGTTCTCCTCAATCTGGTCCTCCGTGATACCCATCTGCAGCAGATCCTGCAGGACAGCCTGCACATCCGGATCACTCAAATCAATCCCACTCGAGCTGGCGGGCCGACTCTGTCCCGGACTCGCCTGAGCAGAACCATACTGGGATTGGATCTCCACGCCTCTCGGCGGGATGATACTCTGCGTAGGACCCTGCGGACTCGCACCGCCATGCTTATGACTTGAGAACAGTCCTCCAAACCTCCCATGGCTCTTCCCCCCTCCGCCGCCACCTGCACTTTGTGTCTGCTGCTGCCCTCCATATCCAGTCTGCGCCGGCCCCGCCGCAAAAGCCTTAGCTCGTGTCGCCTTACTTGCATTCTTCTCCCGCTCATCCATCTTCTTCTTGAACTGCCTCGCCTCTTTCTCATCCGCGAAACTCAACCCGAACAAGCACTCCTCCCCCTCGAAACTGTGGAAGAACGTCCTATCCTGGTTGTACTGGAAGGTGTCATAGATCTCCTGATCCCACAGTACACCACGGTTTGAGGGGGAGACGTCGACGAGTTTCAGCCAGAAAGTGTTGCCCACGAGGTCGTTGGCCAGAACGGCAGCGCCTTGCAGGCTGGTTGAGGTCCATCTTGGGTGGTGGGGGAGGGAAATATAGAGCTTGGCGACGGCGACGGCGTGGATCTTGTTGTTGGCTTTGGGCACGGTGCGTTTGACCGTCTGCTTGTCGTCGTCGGAGAGGATGGACGGCATTGTGGTGGGGAATTGGGCCGGGATGGGTGTCTGCTCGGTTCAGCGCTGAGTATCCGGCAAGCCTAGTGAAAGGTGCCAGGTAGTCTGTTTTCTTCCAGGCAATGTTGGAGGTCTCAAGGCGCAAACAACGGACATGAGTGAGGAAGATGGACTGCGGCTTGTAAGTTGACGTAAGGCGAGCCGTTGCCAAGACCGTGGTTCGTTCAGGCACACAAACGCGGGTGGCACGTGCTTCACGATATGGAGACATCGGTTGTGAATGCTAGGTACGATAGCGATCAAGAAGGATAGACGTTTGGCAAGAACCAGTGTCATATGCTCATTTGCTCCGTCGTCATGGTATCCATAAGCTATGCCACGCCATCGCAGCAGAAAAACTCTACCCGCCAGTGCAAGCCGAGCCGTCGAAATGCCTTTCAGCCGTAGAGACTACTAGTCACGCACACGACGCACATTCATAGGTCGTCGCAGCCGCCCGGACGAAGAAGGCAACGCAAGGCGGGCCCCTTGATGAACTCCTCGCCACTTCCCGCATCTCGAACTGCGGATCCATCCCTCAGATATCATCCACATCAATATCGGCGCCACTCTCACTATCCTCGTCCTCTCCAAAGTCGAACCCAATCCCACCCTCCTCCTCCCCACCATAGGTATCCGTCTCGTTGATCTTCGCCGATTCGGGCAACTCCCCGTACGCCTTCAAACTTCTCGCCTCATCCGCGGAGTACTTCAATATCACGTCCCCCTTCTCATCTTGGTAGTCGCGGAGGGATAGCAGGATGATGTCGCCCTGGTTAATCCAGACTTTCTTGCGCAGCTTGCCGCGGATATGGCCGAGGCGTTTGGAGCCGTCGAAGCAGAGAGCCTCGAGGCGGCCGTTGCCGAGCATTTTCAGGACTTGGGCGTATTCTGTAGGCAACCCCGTCAGTTTGTGGCCTAGATGAGGTAGGTGAGGTATATGGACGTACCTTGCCCCTCCTCCTTGAACACCAGCTCGCGCTTCTCGTTGTCATTCTCGTTCTTGCCTCTTCGCCTATTCTTACCACCCTGTTTACCTCATCGTGTCAGCAATACGCCCGTCATAGCCTCCGAATCCCATGCCCTCGCCGATTGAAAGCATGTGATTGTGTGCTGCAGTAAACCCACCTTTCCTTTATTCTTAGGCATACTTAGCTGCTATGCGCGTAGCAGTCTCTGATCGTATGCTCGATTGCGGCTTCGTCGCCTGGAGAATGCTCTCTGGGGGTTGAGAAGAACTTCTGGTGTTTAGGGCGAGAGGGTGTGTGTTGGCGGGCAGTACATTATGACACAGCGCTTGGTGGCGGCGACTGTGGGGTTCGGGATCGTGTTTGCCGATTGGCTGGGCGTTCACTGACCCTTTATTGCAGTTCACCACGGTAGGCATCTACATGTACACATAGACAACAAGCTAAGCTACACATGCTGAGATCCGCGGAGAAAGAGGCGAGCGCATGTCCAAGCCCGCCGCCGCCTTAGCAAAGCAGGTCATCGATCATCATGTAAAGCCAACCCCAATTGGCGCAGGCGCAGGAAGAACAGTCAAGAGACCACCATCGAATACACCTCCACCCCAACAACAATACCTCCGCTTCCAATACGAATCCCACCCAAAACCCATCAACTGCACGACCTTTGCCACCACCAAAGACGTCGCGAACGATCCCTCCCATCCCTTCTATATTCGTACGCAACGGAGACTGCGGGCTTTCAACACGGGGAAGCTGCATTGGAGGGTACAATGCTCCGTGGATGTCTCGAAGAGAGGGTTTGTGAGGAGTTGGGCGGTTAAGAGGGTCCAGGGGGCTATTGCAAGGAGATTGGGGACTCAGGAAGGCAAGCGAGAGGAGAGCGATGGTGCTGGTGATGATGCTGGACAGGAGAGCACGAGTGTGAGGGGTCCTACCGTGGACGTTGCGCGCGGCGAAGGCGATCATGCGCGTCCGAACGCACTCGGCCTGAGTGGAGCTCTACTCATTTTCCTACCCAAGGACAGCAAGTTGGCATTGACAGCTACTAAAGCGCAAGTGGAGGAGAGCGCGGAATGGGTGCTTAAAGAGGTGACTCGGCTGCAGGCTGAAGCGAGGCGAAAGGGTTCGCACAGGCCGCGATCGGGACGATAGATTCTCAAGATTTCGGATCAGGCATGCGGCTGCGCAATGTACGAGTCCTCCTTCGTCGTGTGGGACGAGACCCTCCACGTGTACCACGTCCGCGACGAGGAGTTCGCCTTGACGTGCATTTTGTCAGTGCCCGAGTGCAGCCCGAGAACGCGGGTCTGCCATATCTTCAGAGGCATGGACAGCGTGCAGGTGGTGGCTCTGGTGGGATCTTCCATCTTCACAGCATACCGGTTGAGTTCTTCCGGGCAGCCTGCACTATGTCCGACATCCGGTGATCTGTAGCATTCATGGTGCTGGCGTGGTTCAGCCCTCGTGGGCCTGACGATGAACTACATGTATATGTACGAAGTATTTGTAAACGGTGAGGCCGTCACCATGCTGAAAATCGAGCTTGTTGAGGCCTTCTCAACACACGCCGACAGGCTCTGAGTGTCTAAGCCGAGTCGCTAGGTCGTGAAGAGGATACGGTAGTACGCCAGTCTGCACAATTCATGTTGCTGTAGCATGGTTTTGGCCCTCCAGTGTTTTTAAGGTGTCATGTTCGAAGATGGTCTATGGGGTGGCGCGTCAAGCGTGACTTCGCGACACATTCGTACCCGCGATCCTTTGTCCGAACCTCACCTCACCTCTTCACCTCCCCATTTCCTTCTCCCGATGCCCGCGCCAGACGACCCAGTCGAGCCCGCTGAACCACCAGTCCGCCTCTCGCTTCCTCTTGAATATCAACAAGACGTCTTCCACGAACTCCGCGAGGAAGATGCCCTTCTCGTGCTCGCCCGCGGCCTGGGCCTTCTCCGCCTGGTCACGAACCTGCTGCACTCGTACGACGCCGCGGGCAACAACCTGATCCTCCTCGTCGGCGCGGATGACCGTGAGAATGGCTGGATCGGTGAAGCACTGGCTGAACAAGCCGCCGTGAGCGGTAGCCCAAAGTGCCGCGGCTTAAAGCTCGTGAATACCGACCTCATGAGCGTCGGGACGCGCGAGAAACTCTACGCCAGTGGAGGTGTATTCAGTATCACCAGTCGCATATTGATTGTGGATTTCTTGTCGACGTTGCTAGATGCGAGTAAGGTGACCGGAATGGTCGTGCTGCATTCGGAGCGCATTGGAGCGACGAGTCAGGAAGCGTTTATTGTGCGGATGTATAGGCAGAAGAACAAGGATGGCTTCCTCAAGGCCTTCTCGGATCAGCCGGAGCCCTTTACTGCTGGCTTCCAACCGCTGACAACCATCATGCGAAATCTGTTCCTGCGGAAACCAATTCTGTATCCACGCTTCCATGTCACCGTTGCCAAGTCTCTCGAAGGCAAGAGGAAAGCGGAGGTCATTGAGCTGGAAGTGCCGATGACTGACGGCATGCGCGACATTCAAAACGCCGTGCTAGAGTGCGTGGAGGTCTCGATTGCCGAATTAAGGAAGGGCAACACCGGGCTCGAGATGGAGGA
>NAJQ01000156.1:0-24076 GCA_005059865.1 Friedmanniomyces simplex
CAGCGAACGGTATCGGACTTCGACCCCCTGATGTGGGGCTCTTCCGGCACTGCAGCCTTGGCCCGTAACCGGTTGAGTCAGGCCGAGCCGTTGAGCCCGGTGAGTATGGGCAGCGGCGCGCGAGCGAGTCGGGATGAGGGCCCGCTTGTGCCTCAGCAGAAGCCGGCCGTGCCGCCGAAAGTGCACGAGCAGGCCGAGCCCGAGCAGGATTGGGAGCCGCAGTACAGCAACAGCGGTTTTGGCAAGGGCGGGTATTATTCTAGCCCTTATGGGTCCGGGCACTTGCTGGAGCCGATCGAGGAGGTGCGGTATAGTCTGGAGACGGATAGTGGACATGTAAGTCGAGCCTATAAAGGAGCCACGCTACGGTGGTGGTGTGGGTACGTGCACTGATTTTGATGTTCTGCAGATCTCACCAGAGCCTCAGATGGCCAGGGCGGTCGACATGCGCACGACAGCCCGTAAGATCACGGGACCTCGCCCCATGGGCGCGAGGAGTCCGCAGCCCGCGAGGCTGGTGGAGAGTGGAACAATCAGGCGCAAGCCGGTGGCGAGGAGCGAAGGTATGATGTCGCGGTAGAAAGGATGTCGAGCCGGGGGCAAATCACTCACGTATGGCAGTTTCCGATGACAGTCTCGAGAGCGACACGTATTGAGAGGGAGTAGGAAGCCATGGAGAGAGGGACGGCCGGCTACTGGGTATGCGGCGCGACAGGAGTTGAATTTATGACGGCAACGATACGAAGAGTACTTCGAGCACACGCATTATTCTATACCCCCTCTGTTCACACTTCGGTTCTTTGCTTCGCAGCTCGTATAGAAGGGGGGCCACAGGTGTATAGGCTGTGCAAATTTCAAGCAATCAATCACCTCGCATGAGATGGGATCACCCACATCTCTTGAACCTGTCGAACTGGTGTTTGCACCGTGTGCCAAATTAAGTGGCATTAACATTCCGCCATAACAGCAGGCTTCATCGACATGCGATCTTCGATCGTCGCATGCGTGTAGGTATATATGTAGCGTTGAGGGGATAGTTCGAACCCCCACTCCACCTTCATTCCTCGCTTAGGCGTTAGAAGCCGGCGGACCTGCCCCCGCCGCGAAGACTCACCGATCGGCGATCGCAGAGGTGTTCATCCTGCTTACGGTCCGTCCTCCGTGTTGTACATGTATATGTACATGGCCAGAAGTATTATCCACCAGTCTGCACGCGAGCAAGCACCATAGCCGCGTAGGCGAGCGGTCTTGGTTGTGGCGTTCACCCGCAGAACCGAGACACTGCCAGATGTAGATAGACGGTGGTGGGGGGGTGCTTAGGGCGGGGGACGTTGGCAGTGGGGGTGAGCGCCTGCCTGACGGAAGGATGACGCAACATCGCTTCTTGACTTGCATAGGCTGAACCGCTGTGGACTGATACTACTGCAGAGAGTGTATCGTGGTAGCAGTTGCAAGCGTGCGTAATGGTGAGAACGAAGCACCTGCTGATTTATAGCGTGAAGACATTCAATTGAGGAATTGAGGATGGGCATGGGATGATGAGGCCACGCTCCGTAACCTCGCCGGTGTGTATGCCCGTGTCCGATGGGAAGTCATATAGTCCGCAATCGTCTCCTCAGGCGGGCGAGCGACCTTCTCTGCACGATCTACGTTCAATGCCTGCTCAGTTCTCACCACTCCGGTGACTCTTCTCCTCTGCAGGCTCTACGTGCCCTTGGCGGCGAAGGCTATGGTGGCTACATGGGTAGACGGACTGGATCCCGTTCCACGATTAGGAAATTCGCCGAGTGGGAACTCTCTCCGCCCGCGCTTCCCCCAAAAGGCTGAGATGCCGATCCCACGGCAATCGCTGATGGGGCTTCGGCACGGCCATCCACCTACTCCGTACAGTACATGGCTAAGTGCTTGTGCTCCGGCGCGACAATCGTAATGCGTCGAGCCCGCCGCGTGGTCACCGGCAGCAGTAGCAGTAGACATCCTGGCAGGCTCCCGCCACTTCATCAACATCCCCGTGTAGCCCGCGAAGTAGGACATTGTTCGCCGCACGGAATTGCGAAAGGAGATACATAGACCCTATGGCCGGAACAGGAGCACCACGTTCGGAGAGGCCTCTGCTCGCTGCACAAACTTCATCATCGAGGCGCACAAGCAACGACAACGGCGGCTCGAATATGTCAAACCCAGGACCTCGCCCACCGGGCGCCAGGCAGAAGAGAACCCTTATCGAGAGTGCTTGCTCGGCTTGCAGACGACGGAAGTCCAGGGTAAGCAATTATGTTATTCCATTCGTGGATGATACCGAGGAGGTCGCGCAGCTGACATCACTCCCAGTGCGACGGCGAGAGGTACACAAGCCACTCGCATACCCCGGCCCCTTCTTGAGCTCCCACTGACGAATAAACCTGACAGACCGTCCTGTTCGCGCTGCCATACCCTCCGGACGGAATGCATCTACGAGGCCGAGGAGGGCGAGAGCCGGTGGTCCGCCTTACGCCGCCGAAATCAGATCCTGGAGACTGAGCGCACCGAGATGCGCGAGCTCATCGCGTACTTACAAACACGCCCGGAGCCAGAAGCGCAAGAAATCTTCCAACGGATCCGCAGCGGAGGTCCCGACGACATCTTCGCGCTACTGCGACAACTCCGAGAAGGCAACGCATCGAGCCCGATGCAAGAGACGCCTTCGCAGCACCGGATGGAGCTCACGCAACAACAAGAACCATCATATCCTTCGAACGCCAGCGATCAGCGCCTGCCGCCGATAAGTACCATGTTCGACGTCTCGGGCTCGTATAACCGGCCCTCTCTGACACTGCCGATGATGCAGAGCGCTTCGGGTCCTCAGGGCCCGCTGAGCGCTCGCAGTCACAGCTCACGCAGTCAGAGCTCGCAAAGCGGAGGGTCCGAAACTTCATCATTGGACCACCCTTTCAGGAATGGATTCTGATCGATGAGAGTGTGGCGCGGCTTCGTGACGAACTTCCGGAGTCGTCCACAGGTCTCGGTGCACTCATCCGCGGATCTGGACTGCTTGTCATACTGTCCAGACGACCGCCCATTCCATACCTTGGGGATACCGGGAGTCAACGCGTTGCACTTTTCCGGAAACCGCCCCACGGTCAGCGCGCGACACGAGATGGCTCGAGCCGAGCGTCACTCAAGGCCGTCTACCTCACGGTACGTGGACAAGTCGGGCGGAAGGTGGCTTTGAGAAGCGTAGGATTAGAGGAGCTTTCACGGCGGAGGTGCAACGCAACGGAGCATGTTCAAGATTCCTGGTCGGAATGCTTTTTCGGCCCGCTCAACGGGGCGGCCGAGAGTGAAAGTGGCAGTGGAAGAGACAAAAGGGCACTTTGTGAACGCAGAAGGGCCACAGTATGCTCCAGAGCGAGGCCAAGTCGGAGCGTCCGAGCCCTTGCATACTTTGCCCATCTCCTGACCGTCTCGCCAGTCTATCATGCCCTCGTGAGAATGCCAGCCCGGGCAGTAGGGTTCAAAAGGGTTCAAAAGGGTACAATTCCTATGAGGTGGGCGCGGTCTGGCATCCTGACCACAGGTCGCACGAATACAGTGCGCCTCGGATCGTCAGACCTCGTTACGAGATATCTTGTATTCCAAAGGGGAATGCCTCATCATTAAAATCAAGCTCATCACGCGCCGCTCCCGACGCACTCTGCGACCAGCCCACTCGAAAGCGGTCCAAACATTCCAAGCTCTACCGCCGCATCCCATGAGCATCCAACCCACCCTGCAACTCTCTTTCCAAGTCCGCCCCATGCGCGCCCGCCATTTCCTGCGGTCTGGGGTCCTCATACGCCCTCGGATCATACCCCTGCGGAATCGGCACCTGCTGCTGCTGCTGGCCCTGCATCCCCTGCGAATACTGCATCTGCTGCGGCGCCCGGACCGAGTGCCGGAACCTCCGCACCTCGTCCAGGATCATCTGCCGCATATCCGGCACCTCCTCCACCACCTCGAAGCCGAAGTCGAAGGTCGTGGGGCAGACGGGCTCGTCCGAGGCGTCGTGCCAGATGGAGAGGTAGCGGTGCTCCAGCGCCTCCTCCACGCCGACGCGCGAGGATGGGTCGAAGGCCAGCATGCGGTCCAGGAGGTCGAGGGCGTCCGGGTTGGCGCGCGGGAAGAGCTGTTGGAAGGAGATTTTGCTCATGTAGGGCAGGTTGCGGACGTACTCTTGGGCGCGGGGGGAGCCGATGCGCTGGACGGTCGACTCGGCGGGGGTGCCTAGGTAGTGCAGGATTTGGTTGAGCTGGTCGACGTAGTCGCGGCCTTTGAAGAAGGGTTTGCTGCCGAGGAGCTCGGCGAGGATGCAGCCTACGGACCAGACGTCGACTGTGGGACACTGTCAGCATAGACATGTTTTTGTGCGTGCCGGGAGTAAACACATACTAGCTTTCGTGTAGCTTTGGAAGCTCAACATGATCTCCGGCGCTCGGTACCATCTCGTCGCGACGTACTCCGTCATATATCCAGCGTTCTCATCCGGGTCCACACTGAACCCTCTCGCCAAGCCAAAATCGCAGATCTTCAGCTCGCAGTCGGCGTTGACGAGCAAGTTGCCGGGTTTGAGATCGCGATGCAGCACGTTCGCGCTGTGCACGTACTTCAGCCCGCACAGGATCTGGTAGATGAAGGACTGGAAATGGGCATCGGTGAGCGGCTGGCCGGAGCGGATGATGGCCGCCAAGTCGCACTCCATGAGCTCTGCGACCCGCTTCTAGTCAGCAACCCGCCTCGTTGGTAGTCGGCAGCCCAAGAAAAAAACAACGCCAATCTCACCTTCGTACAGGTAGGTCTCGTTGAAGTTGTCCGGCCTGGGGATGTCCATGTCATACAGGCACGTGATGTTCCTGTGCCCTCTGAAATGCTGCAGCAGCTTGATCTCGCGCAGGGCCCGCTTGGCGAGGATCTTCTTGCTGAAGACGTTGGTGACCTTCTTGATCGCGACGCCCTCGCCCGTCTGGTTGTTGGTCGCGGCGCACACGATGCCGTATGCGCCCTGGCCCAGCTCTTTCGTGACGGTGTAGCGCTCGTCGACGATGAAATCCTGGTTGAAGACCTTGAAGACCTTGCGGCCTTGCAGGCTTGGGTCGCCCATGGTGAGAGGTGTGTGTTGAGTGGGAGAGTCTTTCGGGCTTCGGCGTGAGGTGTGAGGTTGGCGCTTTGTCGATCAGACGACTGTCTTTTTCTACCACACCCGCTCCACGTTGCTCGGTACTATATCTGACGCGATCCACTCTGTTGCGCTCCCGGATTCGCGACTGTGTACTTTGCGAGTCCCTGCAGCACTGGCGAGCTCTCTGAGACCGGTGAAGTCGAGTAGCTCGCTTGGTGGGGTGACAGGCACAATAATAATGGGCAAGCGAGCGTCAACAACAAGACGGAAATGGAGGGAGAACAGAGATGATGAGGGAGCGACGGCTGACGAAGAGGCAGTTGTATTTTCTTGTACTGCAGGTGTAATAGCAGTAATCCGAACAATGTCAGCACTATGGGCCTTGCGGGCTGATGAGGGGTCCTGACGGTGAGGCCCGCCGCCAAGGGTCACACGCTTGCGGCGACTACGAGCGGATCTCACCGCCATACTGGGGCAAAGTTGCAGCCAATATGTCGATGGGGCTGGAGGTGAGAGCGGTGGCGGGGCTCCTCGATGACCGCTGCTAGACGCTGGACGCGAACGACGTGACGAGACCACCGGCGACGCCTTTTTCGAGCATAGCATTGCTACTACCATCCCCCAAGGACAGGGTCTCACAGCCCCAGTGACCACTCTCTTACTTCTGGAAGCCGTACAGCGCCATGATGCAGGAGAATGTTAGGTGCCAAGATGGTATTCCGGTGGACTGCCTCATAAGGTCTGCAACACGGCACCAGCCTTGACATAAGGGTAGTTGTCAATCACCGCACAATGGGTATCTCATCAAACACAGCGGTACAACACACCCACTCCCCAGTCATCATCTTCCCCGATACACCCTCGCGCCAACAGCAAGCAGACTCACGAAGACGGCCCACCTAACACCCGCACTTACGGTACCCTTGCCCCCGAGTAACAGCAACCACCAGACCAACGATCGCTTCGTGTTTCCCTGCCGATCAAAGTCCGGCTTCAGATCCTGCATCTGCTTGATCTTCTTGGACTTCTCGGCGGTGTAGGGCGGATACCGCACGTTGAGTAGGCCTTCCATCCAGCCTACACATGATATCAGCAAGATCAGGCTACCTTCCACACGTGCACCGGAGACGTCCTGTGGTTTATGTGGATGAGCATGTTTAGTACTTACCCGGCGTCTGCGTGACACTCCTCCGATGCGTAAAGCAGTCGAAAGACGCCATACCGCTGAAAACGTGCCGAAATCAGCAATGATCGGGCAACATAGTGTTAAGCGGAGCCTGAGTTCCGACGCTTACCGGTATGCACCCTGGCCCGAGTCGCCCACGCCACCGAAAGCCAAGGTCGGCATTGATGCGTGGAAGATCGCGTCGTTCATCGTGGCGCCGCCCGAGCGTGTCTCTGCGAGTACCTTGGCGTTGTCTGCTTTCGAGCCGAAGGTATACAGAGCAAGCGGCGTGGCGTGGACTTCATTCGCAGTGCGGATTGCTTCTTCGAGGTCTTGGACAGGTAGGATAGGTACGAGGGGACCAAAGGACTCTTCTCTGACAAGTGGGTCGTCTGCGCTTTCGACCTGGACTACTGTAGGTTCGAACAGAAGGGAGTCCTGATCAGTATGCCCGCCGTAGATGATCTTGCCTTTCGTGCTGTCGAGCAGGGACTTGAGACGTGACCATTGCCGTTCATTGACAATGTGCGAGTAGTCGTCATTGTCCTTGGCACCCTGGGGCTGGAACTCCCGCAACGCTTCTCCCAGCTCATGCATGAATGCAGGCAAGACCTCCTTGTCAACCAGCACATAGTTCTGGCTCACACACACCTGCCCAGCATTGAACAATTTCGCCCACAGCAATCGCCGGGCCGCCAGTCGCGGGTCGGCATGCTTTGACACAATCGCCGGATTCCGTCCACCCAGCTCCAACGTCACAGGCGTCAACGTCTCAGCAGCTTTCTTCGCGATGATTTTGCCCACACCGACATTGCCGGTATAGAAGATCTTGTCCCACTTTTGCTCCAGCAACGCCGTCGTCTCCGGAATGCCTCCCTGAACCACCTCGTAAGCATCAGAACTCAGGCTCTGCTCGATGATATGCTGCATGATCCTCGCCGAGTTCGGCGCATTCTCGCTCGGCTTCAGCACCGCCGTACACCCCGACGCGATCGCGCCGATCAACGGGCCCAGCGCGAGCATATAAGGGAAATTGTAGGCCCCAATGATGAGGACAGCTCCTAATGGATCCTTGCGAATGCGAGGTCGCATGAGCATGTTCATGAGCGGCATGTCCGGGGCCGCTTCATCCTTCATCCAGGCCTCGAGGTTTTTGCACACGAAGAGGATGTCGTTGAGGCACCAGCCGATCTCGGACATGTAGGCCTCGTATGCGCTTTTTCCCAAATCGAGCTTGAGGGCCTCGGTGAGGGCAGGTTCTTCATCCTTGAGGCCCCAGTATAGTGACCGAAGCTGCTTGAGGCGGTATTGTAGGATGCGTGTCGTGTGGGTGTGGAAGGTGCGGGTGATGCGGTCGTGGATGCCAGGGATGTCGTCGACGGGTGTGTGAGTGAAGGGGGCCAGGTCGTCCATCTTCAGGTAGATCATACTGGGGTCTGTTGGATATGAGTATTGTGGTGGGAGAGGAAATGCGCTCTTACAGGGAGCTGATGTGTAGCGAGAGCATGCAAGCGAGCGAGCGAGGTTGAATCCATACACCTCGGCACCACCGTCGATGCATCTGACTTACACGTCGTATTTTCTCGTATCATCCCGCCGAAGTTGTCCCCGTCCCCGTCGACCCCAGTCTACAGCATTACAAGGCATCGCACGCGTGGTTAGAGGATTGATGGTCTCGAGAGACGTGACAGAAAGGCCCTCTAAGGGTTCGCAGCTTTGAACTAGTCTTTCTGGGGAGGAACCATCAAAATTGATTGACAGTCGGCAACAATGTCCAAAGCTACGAGCCCCTGGAGGCGACCTCGTCAGATACGGGACATGGAGCACAACTCAGACTGATCCGATGAACGAGCAGATAATGTTCGGCGCCTACCAAAACAATAGGACTCGCAGGAAAGTTGATAGAGTACACGTAGACATACTATTCGATACCGATGACGATACGCAGGGAGGCAGCGAGCAATCGACTCGCCTTCGAACCATAGTCAGTATCAAAGCGAAGAATCCCTCCACGATCACTCGACATGATAAGTCTTGAATTGCCTGGTCCTGACGCCCCTGGAAAACATGATATCGAGCTCTTCGTATGTTCGACCCTTCGTCTCCGGTACCTGCAATGGCGGGCGTTGGTATCAGCATCTGTCTGAGACCGGGCCAGTCGCGAATCATGAGAGCAGCCTCACCCTGAAGAAGGACCACAGCAAGGACAGAGCGCCCAAGCCGCCGAAGAAGAAGCCAATCTTGCCTCGAGCCTGCGAGGTAAGATGGTGGTCAGTGTTGACTCCGACGATGGGCTTGGCGATGAATGCTCACATTCGCTTGGTCCGGGTTTATGAGATATCTACAAGGCAAGTTAGCATCGTTGCTGGAGAGTATCGTCTGAGTTTCACGCTCGAACTGACGGTATCGCGATGGTCATGACAATGCCCACCAGTGCCTGCGTAGCAGTCGCGAGTGCGATTGTCTTGCTCCGGACCTTGGTGGCGGACACCTCGCAAAGTATCACGAAGCACACAGGGCCGACGGACAGGCCGTAGCACAGGTTCCATACAAGCATCAAGGAAGACTGGGCCCTGCGGTCAGAGTGCGTGATCAGCGTATGGTTCAACTCTGGGCCTTGTGCCTTGCAACCAACCATATAAGCGGTGTATTCTCCGTGTAACCTGGGGATCAGACCACAGTTAGCCTGCACCTGATATAAGGCTCTATGTCAGAACATACCAGGAGCGCAGTCGAGGATGCCGATGATCAGGAGTAATACAACAAGTGCCGATAGACCAACATTATAGATGATGCGGCGTCCAAAGTTCACGAGCAGGACCCAAGAGCAGAGTGTGCCCACGAAGCCTAGGGCGAGGAAGCCTAAACATGGCATCAGTCACACAGCACAGTCTATGCCCAATCCCCGACATTCGGCCATGCGTACCGATAGACATGTCGAATGCTTTATCGGTCGGCAATCCAGCTAGAGTGAAGAAGTACGTAGCATAGCCGACCAGATAGATACCGGAGATGACTTGGATGCTGTACACGCCCATGGCGATCTCTGTGCGGCGGCGGTTGATCTGGCGAAAGCAATCCAGGTAAGTCGTGCCGGCCTCGAGCTCCTGCTCCAGACGGTCTGTCTGTAGGAGCCCGTGTCAGCATGCTTCTTACAAATCAGTAACCTGCCGGCTGGAGTTTGATGAGTGTCCCGACAGTCGCAGTACAACAGATCGTCCGAGGTTCCTCTACACACTCATTACGGGAGCCCGCTTACCTCAATCATCATGGCCATAGCTGGCTTGATGTCAACCTCCTTGGAAGCGAGGCGCCGAAGTGAGGACTCAGCCTCGTCGAAACGGCCCTTCCGAATGAGGAACCAAGGACTCTCGGGAGCGAACGGCCAACCAACTAGGATTACCAAACACCAGAACCACTGCGAGGCGAATGGTCCACTGTAACTAGAAGCGCAGATCAGTCAGCGTGATTTT
Organism: Friedmanniomyces simplex; assembly: GCA_005059865.1. NCBI lineage: Eukaryota > Fungi > Ascomycota > Dothideomycetes > Mycosphaerellales > Teratosphaeriaceae > Friedmanniomyces > Friedmanniomyces simplex. Next base: position 9,773 of record NAJQ01000156.1, read on the forward strand.
CTACGACGAACAATGTGGCCGAGCCCAGACTTACGCCCAATGGTTGTTTAGCTGCGATGTCCCAGCTATGACACCTAACTCGGGATCAGCACACGCTCACCATACGCTGATCGACTACCATCGCCTACCATTCGCAATGAGCTGCCCGATCACGAAGCAAAGATTGATGTAGCTCGTGAGCACCCCGCGGAGTGCTATGGGCGAGACCTCGGAGGCGTACGTAGGTGCAATCTATATGAGATGAATGAGTATTTTTTTTGTCGAAGAGAACTCAAATCGACACTGGGCGTACAGTTGCGTAGGTACCTAATACGAGTCCGCCTAGCAACTCGCCGACGAGTAGGACGGGCAGGGATCGTGCGAAGAACTGAATGAAGATGAAGGCCATTGTAAGGAGGACACAGGCTCCGAAGGTCTTCTTCCGCCCATACCATTCCATGGGATATGCAGCGAAGAAGGCGCTGCCTTGGGGTCAGTGTGTGTGCTTCCTAGGAGGTCAGGGGAGGAGCGTGCCCAACGACCTGTCCTATTGGGCTGCCCATGCTGAGTCCTGCGACCGCGTAGCAATGGTCAGTGTTCTTCCGGTGCCGAAATACCAACAGCGACGGCGTACCTGTCTGCCAAGGAGCCTTGATGATCCAGGAGCCTTCGTAGAGGTAGCCGAAGTCACGCTGAAATGCCGGCGTCGCTATTGAAGATCAGTCAAAGGCCCGCTCCACCGCCTTAGGGTGCTGTTGTATCGACTTACCGTACAAGTTGCCAAGCAGTTGAGGATCGAAAGCTGGAACACCATCAATCCGTCATCGTTGCTGAAGAAGCGGGAGATTCTTACCAGTCATGATGATGCCCAATGAGAAGAACACGGACCATCCAATCGCCGCGGGATACAACCGAATCGCGTCGCGGAAACTGAGATTGTGTTCATGCTCGGTGGCTTGACGTGCCTCCTCGCCGGCAATGGTGCCGACGATGATGTCGCCCTTGAGAATGTCGTGGCCGTGGGCATGTTCGCCGTCGAGACTGCCGTGCTTCGTATCACTGTGTCCCGCTGCAGCGTTGAACGCCATGGTCGTCACTGGGCTGTTGGCAGTGGTGCTCTGGGTCAAGTCAGTCGACAGCAAGAGCTGGGCACCTTGGACGTAGGTGATGTACTCACATCGCCGGCGAAGGTGCCATAAGACGGCTCGCCCGATGAGCCATGAAGGTCGCGCGACATCCGCGACTGCTTGACCAGGTGCTTCGGCTAGATAGTCGGACTGCCGATACCTTCCCCTCTCTCCACCAATGCAATGTTGGATCGCGTGCCTATCATGCTGCTGGCGATAAGATCACGAGTCGAGTGGTGGAAGGACCGACTTCACCCCGCCTTCAACCTGGATGTACTTGCCAGTCTCGGACAGACTCGAGCAAGTACACATCAGAATCACCACGATTATCGCTGCTGCGACGAACAGTCTTACGAGCATTGAGAGTGCTGGATTGAGCAGTCCGAAGGCCCCAGTTGACTCTATATCCGGACATTCAACGGCTACGAAAGAGAATGACTCGCAAGACCAACGGCGATGTTGATGGCGGCGACCAGTTGTACAATCAGACGGTCCATACGATCAACATCCCAGATGAAATGTGTGACGATGGCAAAGTCACCGACGAGGTCATTGCCAAAGCAATCACCTACCTCCATCGAGACGGCGTGCTCATCCTCAAAAACGCCATCAATCCTTCTCATCTGGACGACCTCGAGGCGATACTCGGACCAGAAGCAGAGGAGATAGCTCGTGACCCTCAGCACCACTTCAACTTTGGCCAGTCATAGAATATGTGTTTTTCTGCGACACTCACTAACTCCGCTACCCATCAGTACAGGCAAGGAGACGCGCAACATGGACCAGGCACCACCGCTGGTTCCAGACTTGACGTACAAGGTACGCATCGAAAGGTCTGAGTTAGCTGCTCCACCGCTGACGCTGTATATGAAGGATATCTGGGCCAATCCGATAGGGGTCGGCATCATGCGTGCCATGTTCGGTTCATGCGTCTGCCACTATGCGAATGTGAGACCACTGAGGGCTGAAATGGCCGGAGGAGGCATTGGCTGATTTGCCCTGTGCCGGTCTAGGGTAACACAGCCCTCAAGGCAACAGGCCGGCAGCCAGTCCATAGCGACATCGGTAAGCCCTTCCGGAGAGTTGCCATATGCGTTGGTGTGTGCGATGCCACCGCTGATGTCGACCCATGTCTTCTTCAGACAAGCCCCATCCTCTATGGCCTTTCGCATATGCCTTCAACATCCCTTTGTGCGACATGAGCGTCGAGAACGGGAGTACCGAACTCTGGGTCGGCAGCCATCGGGAGAGCAACATCGATCAGCATTGTGCTTTTACTGGCGGGGAGACAGGGCTCACCATCAAGCCGGATCTCCTGGAAGCGCGAAGAAGGCATTCGCCGCCGATACAGGCTTCGACGAAGAAGGGGAGCTTGATCATCCGCGACATCAGGCTGTGGCATGCGGGTATGCCCAATCGCACGGACAGCCCTCGCATCATGCTCGCGTTCGTCTATCAGCCGCGCTGGTTCGGAGCGCCGAGCAAAGTAATTCTACCATTGAAAGCGAAGCCGCTGGTTGAGCGATGGGAGGCGGAAACCGGGGTCGAGTACAACGCCATCTGGGTGGACGGCGACGTAGATCACAAGAAGATCAATTCTGAAGAAGTGGACTTCAGCACCCGAAACAAGGCTTTGCTTGAGCTTGAGGAGATGATGCACCTGCCGATCCACTGAAGCGCACGTACTTGGGTGATGGTGGAAAAAATTCGATGTATTGCCGTCACAGTACTTGTGCGATTCGTTGGCTTAGTTGCCCGGTCGGTCCGGAGTCTGGGCGCGGACGGCATCGCGACGGATGCTTGGTTTTATCATGGCACACATTTGCGGTCGGTAGAAGAGGCGAAGTAGCAAGCACCGCTTCCCAACGTCAATCTCCTTTGCCAGGGCTCTTTCCCGAGCGTGTAGTGTTCTCGGCCGAAACACAATGCTGTCCCTCCACGGAGCGACCCTCCGTGGGTTCGAGACCGCTGCAGCGCTGGCACCGCAGTCGCTGCGTGGTCCCACTACAGCCAGCACAGTTGACTGCTATGCCCGCCACTCACGTCGCTGCAGCGGCCGAGCAGCCCTCCATGCCGGAGCGGCGCAGGTCGAATGGCTTTCGGCGCGCCATCATGTTGTGTCACTGTCTGATCTTCATCCTCCTCGTGCTATGATTCCTCTCCCACTTCAGTTTGTCAACCTGTACACGCCCAAGCCCACAAGACTGGCCGAAAGCGCATATATGGCGCCCTTCCGCGCGCCCAAGCCGAACCGGGAGCCGGATCGCAGGATCTCGAGTTCGCGTTCGCGGAGTGGTCGCGTGCCAGAGGCGTACGAGTAGATCCCCATACCCGTGAAGACCGCGCTTCCTGTATGCAGCGTGTCAGTTTCTGATGCGCAACACTGGACTCGGGGGTGCGGTGTCCGTCGTACCCATCAACCTGCACGGCGTACAATCGTAGTCGCGCTGTTGCAGTGCTAACGCCTCCTCGACCTTAGCTGGCTGCTGAAGCTGCTGTACGGACGATTGGCTGGGCATTTTAGATGTGTGGCAGCTTGGCTCTCACTTGGTTGTGGCAGGCAGTCATACAATGTACAAGCAATGTTCGAGATGCGGGTTGGAAGGAATACGCTAGCTTCGGTTAAAGTTGCAGCTCTCACGAGACATGAGCAACTCGACGCAACATGACGATATTGTTTGTACAGGGACTATGTAACGCGTCTTTTGCAGACACACCGTTATAGCTCAACCGACGTGCTTGTTAGACTGTGCTGCATTGCGCTCCATCTTCTGTCACCTCGCACCAAGCTTAGTAAGTAAAACGCAAAAGCGGGAAGCATGGAGGAAACGACAAAAAAGAATGTTTGCAGGACCCGGCGCTTGTAGCGCACTCCACTGACCCGCCAGCAATTGGCGCCTGCATCTCAATTTGTCGTTGACGATTCGGGGGTTCGGGGATTCGGGGATTCGGTGGTTGTCGGTTTGTCGGCTTGCCGAGTTGTCGCATCGTCCAGCGAGTAGCTGTTGAAGCAGTCTCGGTCGGGTTGCGACGAACTGTGGAGTTGAACTGTTCGATCTCATATTCAAGTTCGTGCAGCCGAGGTGAAGCCGAGCGCGAATCGCTCTCCTCGCAAACCACGACCTGCCGCACCTTTCGCTTCTGCATCACTACTGGCGTGCCAGTCTTTCTCCGACGTGGTATGGTATCACAACTTTCACAGCGCTGCCGGATCCCTCGTCTTTCCATGCATGCGGTATTCAAGGCCGTTTCCTTCGACCAGGGGGCGCGAGGGCCGGGAGGATTTGGAGGCTTCTCTGGTACGGCAATAGGCTTCTCGCGGCGGTTTTTGAATCCTCTCTTTGACATTGCTGCGACTCCTTGCAAGATGCGCGGGCAGTTCGTTCCCACGCTGAATCCACGGCCATGTGTACTAGCCGCTGCGTAGCAGTTCGCTGTCCTCCTCCGTACGCATTGTTTCGCCGCCAACGTTCAGTACCGGGAACATCAACAGACTGCGGCGAGTTGTGCACCGGGCTTTGACAAGCATGCAGCCTCTCTCGTCAATCGTGATGTGTGCGACTTGCGCTTCGCTCGAGCAGGAGGTGGGTGACGTGGGGAGGACGGGTGGCCATCTGCGTCGCCGGGCGCAGTGCATCAAATCTACCAACAAATATCATGGAGCGAAGCTCAGCGATACATAAGTACAAAGGATGCCGATGCCAATAACGAAAGCATGCCGACCTTGTGCAAACGGAAAGGAAGTGCGGCGTAGAAGTGAGAGGAGTGAAGTCGGGTCGGGCGGTTCCGTCGTCTGGGATGTGCGGTCTTCTCACCGAGAGCCATCAGGCAGGCACGTAGCGAGCTACACCTCCTTCTCAACAATATGACACTGTCGTATGCGTGCACAGACTACAGCATACTACTTGCAGTTCATATATGACACTTTTGATACTGCATTCCGTACATCGAGCGGCGCTATCCCCATGAGCTCCAGAAACAGCCCACGCAAGGCTTCCGAGGGACTTTTGTCACGCCTGCTCATGATCCCTCGAGGCTCCTCCAAAGCAGAATGTCGACGGTCTCGACTACACTGCCGCCAGCAGTAGACTGACTCCAGCTACCTACTCAACATCCCATGGTGCATCCTCATCATTGCGTATATAGGGCACCTAAGACATCACCATCAGTATCCATCACCATTACTTCCGACTACACTGAGACTAACCGGAGCTTCGGCCCCATACTTTACCTGCCCAATCGTCCTGCCATTGCCCAAGAAAGCGAAGATATTGTCCGGATCTTTGTAGTCAATCTCGTAATGCTCGTACCTCGGTCGCTTGAGATACTTCAAATGGTGCAGCAGGCTGCCAGGCCAGATGTGGATGCGCCCGTTGATGGTGTTGTCCTTGTACCACGACTTGCAGTCTTCTGACCAGATGCTGTGCTGTTTGACTATGCGTTAGCATTTCTCGGTTACTGGTGAGGATGATGAGCGGATGGTCAGGACCGCACTACACACCTTCTTGTGCCAAGCGTCCTCATACTCATTCAAATGCGTCGTGATCTTCTCCTTAGGGTGCATACTCTTGATCTGGTCCTCCTGCATCTTCCGGCAGCACTGCAGTATATACTCCATCTGAGTCTCGTGACTCGGCAGCGCACACCCTTGTCCCCAGTTCCCTCGCGGTCCGTTAATAACAAAGTAGTTCGGGAACCCGGGCGCCGCGATGGAAGCGTAGACATTTGGTGTCGTCTGATCCTGCATTACCTGGCCACCCAATCCGACAATGCGGAAGTGTGGCAAATACTGCACGTTGAAGCCAGTCGCGCAAACAAGAATTTCGATGTCGACTTGCTCCCCTTTGCCGGTCCGCAGGCCCGAAGCGTTGACGCTGTCGATGCCGTCAAATTTGCATGTCACGTTCTTCTGGATTAGAGCCTCGAGGTAGCACTCACCCGGCGTCAGACGTCTGCATCCTGGACTCCACGTAGGGATGATCTTCTCCTTCAGATCATCACGGTCGCCAAGACGGTCGCGCATCTGGTTCTGCATGAACTCTCTCACCCGCACGTTCAAGTCCGTGCCTTTGTTGAACATGTCCCAACCGCCTACAATGCTTCCTTCAACCTTCTTTCGGTAATCGAGGTGGTAGTCGGGGTAGTCTCGGAATCGCTGCTTCTCCTTCTCGGTATACTGATGCTTACCCGCTGCGGCAGGGTCCATGGCATCAGGATCCGCTTCCTTGTTCGTAATATTGGCACCGAACTGTGGTGCTATGTACGTTGGTTTGCGCATGAAGACGGTCACCGAGCTTGCGGTCGCTGCCAGCTTCGGCACCATCTGAATTGAGCTCGAGCCAGTACCAATGACCGCCACTCGTTTGTCTGTCCAGTCGAGGTCCTGCGGCCAGTATGCGGAATGTGCGAGTACACCCTGGAAGTCGTGCACGCCGTCGATGGCGGGCCACTTCCACTTCGTAAGCACGCCAGAGCCATTGATGAGGACATTGCAGGTATCCTCGAACGTCGTGCCGTCTTTGCGCTTGAGCTGAATTTGCCATTTGCCTTCCAAGTCGTGCCATTCCGCAGCGACGACTTCCGTGCCGAGAACGACAAAGGGCTCAAGGTTGTGCTTCTTGTAGAACCGCATGAAGTACTCCTGTATCTCTGGGGCATACGCATAGTAACCGCTCCAGTCCGGATTTGGCTCGAAGGGGAAGGTGTATGTGTGGGCTGGGATGTCACATGCACAGCCTGGGTAGCGATTCTCGTACTGAGGAGGCAATCACCACGTCAGTCAAACTGTGGTACGAAATGCTTTTGTTGATGCTGCCGCGATGTCAAGTGTCACATCCGTCGGTCTTTCGCCACAAGCCGAGCTCCAGGAGCACCGCTACGAACCGCATGCTTCGACATGGCAGGTCCACAGTAAAATGGAAGGTGTGGAATCCTACATACCCTACGATCATATCAGCGATGACCCACTGTCCAGGCTTCATGGATCGTAGACGTACCAAGTCCCGCCAACAGTGTCGTTCTTCTCATAGCACACCAGCTCGTAATTACTCAGCATCTTCTTCGCCTTGTGCGCAGCTAGCAAGCCACTGGCGCCCATCCCTACATGGATAATGCGTATCTTGTCCGGATCGCATTGTGGACGATCTGGGACCTGCATCCCGGGCTCGTTGACGTGAGGCATAGTGGGCTGTGATGAATGAGATTGGAGAATCGACGGTTGAGTAAACAACGAGTTGGAAGACAAGGAGCTCGCTGAAGCAGTTCAGATATGGACGTAGACCTACATGTACCGTCTACATGCACGATAGCTCATCACGACGGATATAAGTGCGGGCTTTGGAGCTGCTGCGGGCATCGTGAGTGGCTGCCGAGGTGAAAGTATAGGCCAGCATAACGAGTCGCAGATTGAGCACTTGGAGGTCTTGAAAAATTGTTGTGCCCATCGACTGATATGGTACTGAACGCCTGATGTCCGCCATGCGAAGGAAATGCAGTGTCTTTCTGTCTCTATTGCGGGGCAAGAAGGTCAGCCAAGATTCGTCCACCGTCTTGGCATTTGCGTGCAACATCGAGTGTCGTTCAGACCATGCGAACTGGTAGCGTTAAGGATGGGCTTATTGATAAACAGCTGCAAGTCGTGCACATCCTGCTGCTATCCCGGGGTGGAAGGCGAGTAGTCTCCACGGTGTTCGACCGCTTGACGCTCAAGGCATGGCAAAAGGGCCATACGCAGTACCATAGCAACGACATATGATTGGCGAGCACCTCATCCGTTGCGAGTAGATCCTAACCTACCCTGCGGTCGTCGGTCTGGTCGCCACCTCCCTCATGCGTGTGGAACAAGGCGGTACTGCAGGCTCGGGTTCGGCAGAGCGATGACACGCCTTGGTCGCGTGAACCATGTCCAGTGATTCTTACTCCAGCAAACGGTTTCCTTGTAGGATAGGCTTGCCAAGCTCGTACACCACAGTCGGACCTGAGGTCGGTCTGCTTTTGACGCACAAGCAGACTCCCATATCCTCGCCTTGCATCCTGGTAGTTTGGTCGACGCCTGGCCTGCCTACCGTCTCGTCAGCATAAGAAGGTGGGCCTGCACATTGAACTAGGCGTCGCCCCGAGGATGAATCTCGGCTCCAAGAGTCAGGGCATCATGGCATGCCATCCTGTGACATCGGTCACGTTTCCGCGTGTGGCAACCGCGTAGCAATGGAAGTCCAGAGTCAAGACCTTCAAATCACCAGTATTCCGTCGCGCACTCGCATACGGACCGTCTTGAGAGATGCACGTCGTCTCAATAATGGTGAAGTTGTAAATCCATTCGTCTCCCTCTTCAGTTTGATATCGCTCCCAGCTGACTCATCCGGCCAATCCCGCCTTCTCCCGAACGTCGAACCGCAGCGCAGCGATCATGCGAGCTCCCTCCAGCACCACTCCACACCATCGAACACAGACCCAGCCGCAAAGATGGTGAAGCCCATCACCGGCGTACGTCTACCCCATCCATCCAGCATGGGCAAGCATTGGTCCCGCAGACCCGCTGACAGTCCTCCCAGATGCTCCGAAAGGGCCTCGTGCTCGACCTCTCCGTCGCATTCGGTACGTCCTAGCAACCCGGAAACTCGTCTCCGACACCACTGCTACCACTAGCAATAGTACGATGTACAGGTACCAGCGAGCTGACAACAACGAAATAGGTCTTGGCACCGCCAGCGGATACCTCTGGTGGTACGGTACGTAAACCCTTTACGAAGCGAAAGAGCCTCTTCTCCAAGATACCCACGGATTCGCGGAGAACTAGCGCGCCGGCACCAGCGAGAGAGAGAGAAGAAGAAGCGATGAGGTCTCTGACAGCTACTCAAGGCTTCCACATCCCGCGCACCCGCCGCCGCGATCTGTTCTACGCGAAGTTGGAGGACGAGAGGGCCAACGCGTTTGGCCAGGTATGAGGCGCGCGGCGACCCACCAAGACACCTCTGGGGCCACCCGCTCAAGACACGCATCGACCACGAAGGACACAATACAATTGCGGGGGCCGACGAACACCAGGGCCGGTTGCGGGGAGGGTCAAGTCGAGGAAGCCTGTACATATACCATCAAGCTTGCCCCGTTGTGCAATTTCACGCCAAACGCATCTCGTGGTCAGTGAAACTTCTCTATGTGCATGCTGGCGAGCCTAACATCTCAGCTCGATCCCCTCCCGACTCACCGTAAGGTACTTGACCCCCTTGTACGGCTTCACCTCCTGCCCAAGCCCTCTGCTCTTCTTGTTATCAAGCAACAAGCTCTCCACCTTCAGCCCACTCGCCAGCCACCCTTTGACACCGAAACTGAGAGTAGCAGACGTAGGCATCAGCTCTCTGCTCCTCTCCACCCTCGCCTCCCGCGATACGGGCTCCGGCGCGCCGTTACTGCGCTTCTCCTGCGAATCCTGCGTTTGGTATGCAGAAGAGGGCTCATCGTCGTTGTAATCGTACGTCGTAGCAGTCATGCCGTTCAATTCAGCTCCCGCATCGTCGCCATCCGCAGCCGGTGGACCCTGGATCGTACATCGCAGTACCGCGCCCAGTGGCCCAAAGTCTTTCGCGGCGACCTTCCATTCCACGCTCCCGTCCGCAGGGTTCCAACGTGCTTCGCCTCTGCTAGGTCGCAGTTCCGTGACATTGCGTACCGCGGCCGGCAACGGCACACGGACGGTGAGATTCTCAAGCGAAGGCGCCTTCGAGTCTCCACTGCCGGGACCTGGTTTGAAAGAGCCGGACCGACTACCAGGTCCACTTCCACCGCTAAGGTTCGACTGCAGACTCGCTGTCGCGGCCGAGCCACCCCCGCCAGACGTAGTGGGCTGCGTGAGACGCACTTCAAAATCATTCGCAGAGCTCCCCAACCCCGTCGTAACCTCCACGCCAGCCGGTAGACCCAAACTGCCGTACGTGTTCTTCCCAACCGTAAGCGGAGCCTCCGGGCCCAGCAGATCGACCTCATACCCGCAGAGCGCGAACCGCCCATCCGGCGGCACGAAAGACAGGACGCCCTCGCTCTTCCATCTACCCAGCCTCACGCAAGGATGAAAGACCGTCCGCTCCATCACGGCTCTCAGCTGGTCTCCTCTATTACCCATACCCGCCCCCTTCCCGCCGGTCGACAGACTGAGCAGCAAATCCGGTACCCCGCTGACCTTGCACGTGAACGCGATACTGCCGTACGCGAACGCTGCCAATGGTCGTCCCGAGGGCGCAAGCGTGACAGACAGCGTCTCCACGATATCCACGTACAGTTCATTGCTCGTGTGCCTCACATTACTGCGACGCCAGGGTATCGCGGTCCCCTGCGCGGTCTGCGCTGGCTGCAAAGCCTGAAGCCCCGAACCCGGCCTCTGTAATCCTCCTCCTCCTGCTCCTCCACCACTACCACTACTGCCAATTGATGACAGCGGTCCCCTTGCTCCGCCCTGTAACCCCGGCACACCAGCACTCCCAGGCAACCCCACCTTCCCCAGCAGATTATTCAAAACCCCTGGTCCCGTCTCGACAACATCCCGGAGTGCGTTCGCTTCCCCCTGGCACACGACCCCGGCATCCGCGACCTCGGCGAGGACTTGCGCGACAATATCGTAGTGGGCCGCGATCTTGACCGCGAGGAGAGGGCTGCCGAGGAATTCTTCCAGGGCGTCGGCGACGCGGTGCAGGAACTCGAGGACGAGGAGAGGTTCGGCGGTGGTGGCGGGGCTGGCGGAGGAGAAGGAGGAGGGGGAGAGGAAGAGGAGGTTGTCTTGAGTTATGCTGTATAGGACCGTGGGAGGGTGGAGGGAGGGGAAGTACAGGACGCTAGGGCGCGGGGCGGCATGCTGGAGGTAGAGGGGGAGGAGGATGGAGGGCGGTGCGGGGCGGGCGGTGTAGGTGTGGGTGAGGAGGAGGTTGCTAGGAGGTCGGAGGGATCAGTGCTCTGTAGCGGTCGCTTTTGCTGTGTGACGGCGCGGGATACTTACGTACTTGTGCTCGTCGAAGATGTATACTGCTTCTATCGCACTCATGGTGAGAGCTGCGAATGCCCACGCTTCTGTATTGCCCAAGGGATCATGTCGCGTGGTATGGCATGGTGTGTATAGCAAACAAGCATAAGGCACTCGATATGTACTAGGTTGCAACGAAGTGGCAGACCCGTCTTCACATGCAAGGTCGATCGAAAGGCGATGGTGGGGTGACTGCTGACTGCATGCTCCAAAGCACGTGCACGGCTGACGAGCAGGACGACGAACCGATCGCCATGTTCTATCTCTGCACTATACGGCGCTGTGTGTGTGTACACAAGTGCTACGACATCCAAGCCTTCCCAGAAAACGATGGGCAAGCCTTCGAGGTAGCCTTTGGCACCTCCCCAAACGCCTCGCTATGCGCGAAGGAAACGCACGCCGTCCCTTCTTTGTCCAGACCGGTGATATATACCCAAACAAAACGAACCAGATCACACAATCACTTCCGAGACCACGATCCTAGGCCCGGTGCCGTATTCTTCCTGCAATCCATACCGCTGGCCCGTAGTCGGCACGGGCTTCGCGACCCGAAGGATCCAGCAGAGAACCTGCTCGGCTGGGAGTAAAACACACCAGATGCGGTTGAGCAGGAAAGCCAACGTAACCGATAACGTGGCGACGGTAGCGTCGAACCAGTAGTGGTTGGCCGTCGCCACGATGACGGTGAGAACCAGTATTGGGTAAAAGATGCCGGCGAGGATGAAGCCGAACATGCCGACTGTGCTGCGTCCCGGTGTCCGGACACCCTGCAGCGCTTGCAAGAGACCAGAGTGGTAGATGAAGGTGCAGCCGATGATGAAGGCGTAGGTGAAGTGGAGGCTGGGCACGGCGGCCAGCTGGTTGACGTTGGCGCCGCCGACCCAGACGCTCTCGGCGTTGGCCTGGCGGACGGTGTCTTTGAAGCCGAAGGACTTGGGGAGCAAGCGTGGAGGCATGCAAGGGTAGAAGCAGAAGATGATGAAGGCCGAGAAGTTGCCGAGGGTCATGGTGCGGCGGGCGACGGCGAAGGTGGTGTGAGAGGGTGCGGCGTAGTAGTACCACGAAAGGAAGCTGTGTAAAATGTCAGTACGGCTATGACGGTTTGGGCTGCGGTATAGGAACTCACGCCACAGTGCCGGGAATATGGACCAGCGAGTAGATCTGGTTGAAGAAGGTCATGATCGACTTGTGCTCGTTGAGGAAGAAGCTCTGCAGCGAGACCTCCTCGATTGGGAAGAAGATGGAGAAGAAGGTGTTGTGCTCCAGCGTAAGAATGGCGATGCCGTTATCCTGGGCCAAAGCCGTCACAGCATGCCCGCCTTGGCCGTAGACCGCGGCCGCCATTTTCTTCGTCAAGGAATATGCGACATAATTGAGCGCCCAGTAGAACATCTCGACCAGGAATGGATACTTCTGCAACAGCCGGCTGTGAGGGTAGTCCTGGAAGCGCTCCGTGGATTCTACTGGCGGCACCGGGATGATACCACAAAACCGCGACTTGGAGGCGAAAGTGCTGTCGGCTAGCGAGTCGCTCCGCTCGGAATAATCCGCCTGCTCGCCCACGTCGATGAGCAGGCTGTCGCGTGATGATACTCGCTCCAGGGTCCGCCGCCGCTTGCGACTGGGTATTATGCTGTATGAACGTCGCCGGTTGAAATAAAGAGAAGCCAGCATTACGCAAACAATGATCTGTGCAAGTCAGTAAATACTGAGCAAGGACTAGCCGTTCCCGGATAGGAAGACTCACAAGTGGTTCGAACCATGCTCTGGAGGTCGACTGAGGTCTGCCAAGGTCTTCCGATCCGGTATACGTGCCGTTGGACGCCATGGTGGCGGCGATACTCGGGCGGCGATGGAATCGAAGGATAAGACTCTCGCCGGACGGTCGCCACTGGGGATGACTAGAGAACCTCGTCCTTCCCTTCAGGTGCCACGGATGACGGCGGCGGATGGCAGAGTTGTAATCGTTGCCGATGAGAAGCCGCCGCGAGCCGGTATCGAGGTACAATAAATACCAGGGATAGATTGCTGTACTTCCGCACAAAAGCTACACTTGGATGCGGTAATGCGGTGTAAGGTATACTCGCGGTGAAAGCAGAAGATACATGTACTGGAGAGGCAGAAGAGCTTATAACGACAGTGATGAGGAAAGGCAGCAGGACAGAAGGTGCCGGTTAAGGGTAATGCAGCAGGAGAGTGGGAGGAAAGACCGACGAAGCAAGACGAGGCCAACGATTGGAATGAACGAGTTTGACGTCCTCCTCCTGTCCTCCCAACTTGGCATTTCTGGGAAATGCAGTTCCGCTCACCCTGGATCGAACAGTCAGCGACAGGACTAACTTTTTGGGGGATAATCGGAAGCGATAGTGTCGACGGTTGGGAAGTCTGAATCACTCGGCCGACGGACGGACGTTGGTCGCGTGCTCTCTCAATTTCACTGGGTAAACTTCGGTTTTCCTCCGGCGTAGACAGCTTCTAGGTACCTCTATCGAGATTGCCTTACACCTCTTGCTTCTTTCGAGACATCGGGGATGCTGGAGAAGGGCAACGGAACCCACGACGACACACCCTTTGGACCCGACAATTCCGTGGTATCGACCGGCATCCCGGGATCCGTCAAACTCGGGCCGGCAGGGAGTACCCGTCATGGTTCCTGCATAAGGTAAGGTCCGTACCTTTCAGGGCTCCACCTGATGTTTCAGAGTAATAATCGATGCCATAGTGATACATGTACCAAGCACCTATAGGGCAGCTACTGGACCTATTTATTACCTTGGACTTCTACCTTCTAGCCCAGGTCATGCTGGCGTCCCGTTCAAGGCTCGATAGGTAATCTTGCCTGTGTTACAAGAGCGCGAAGAAAAGCGAGGTTATCATTACAGCACTCCACGAAACACCCGTGCACAGAATCACGTGCAAGCCAAGAGTCAATTACGACGACCACCTCACCAGTCACGATCATCGCCTCGCATCACCTCGCGTTCGAATACATGCAAACATTGCCACGTCTATCCCATTTCTCATTGTACCCTCGCCACAGCCAAAATACCCTCTCACATCCCTCATAAAACGATCCCATAATCCATCCCACCCCAGACCCACCTCATCCTCCTCCTCCACCCCACCACCCCATCACCATCCCCTACTTCTTCAACGCCCTCGGCCCAATAATCTGCCTCCTCCCCCCCA
>NAJQ01000156.1:24096-49391 GCA_005059865.1 Friedmanniomyces simplex
CTCGCATCACCTCGCGTTCGAATACATGCAAACATTGCCACGTCTATCCCGTTCCTCGTTGTCCCTTCCTCGCCACAGCCAAGACACCTTTCTCACTTCCCTCATCAATAATCCCATAATTCATCCCACCCATTACCCAGCACCTCCTCCTCCACCCCGCCTCCCACCCACCACCCCATCGCAATACCCTACTTCTTCAACGCCCTCGGCCCAATAATCTGCCTCCTCCCCCCCATATCAATCCCACTCCCACCGCTACTCCCCCTGTTCATGCCATCCCCGCCCGTGAAACCATACTGATTCACATCCCAGCTCTGGCCCGCCCCGACCCCAGCCTTCGGGTCCTTGGGCGCCGCTTTCAAAGCCTGCTGACTGGCCTCCCATTCCCGCTGCCGCTCCCGCTCCCTCTCCATCTCCCGCTCGAGGAGGGATTTCGACGCCCAACCGCCCGCTTTGGTTTTGGACTGGGAGGCGAGACGGCGATCCCGGTCCGCGGCTTGCTCGGCGGAGGCATCGCCTGCTTCGCGGGAGCTGGAGATGCGGTGGCGGGTGTCGGGGGGTGGGGCGTGCGTGGCGAGGTACTGATCCGTGCGGTTCGAGGGAACGCGCGGTTTGGAGGGGCTGACGTAGGCTAGAAATTCTTTGTCCGGGGTCGGGAGGGGACGGTTGGCGCTGCCGAGGGGCGAGGAGCTGGGGGCGGAGGCTCCGTCGCCGTCGTAGTGGGGGATGGAGGAGATGGAGTCGGAGGGCTGCATACGGGAGGGTAGGTCGGGCGGCTCGTCCGCTTCTGATTCTACTTCCGGCTCGGGTTCATCATCGTCAACTGCGGTAGGCTGCGGCAGCGGACGGGAAGTCAGCCCAGATGGCGGCGATGCCTCCTTGGGCTCCGTAGGCAACGGTCTCTTAGCCCCCGGCGCAGTCGCAACAGGCTTCGTCGGCGTACCGTCCCGACTACTCTGCCACTGCTGGCGAAGGTACTCCCGCTCGTCCCCGACCCAACTCGCTCCACTCTCCCTCGCGCTCTGCGGCCGCGGGGTCTCTGTCTGCGCCGTACTCGGTCGTGACCGCTCGCCTCCGTTGCGCAACCGCTCCTCGCGTTCAGCCTGGTACTGCCGCTCTCTCTCTCTCGCCTCTTCGAGCTGTTGCTCCAGCTCATGCACCCGTTTCTGCTCCGGTGATTCTTCCGCCGAACCATCCGTACCGCGAGCCAGCGCAGCTTGCTCTTTCTGGTACTGCGACAGACTCTGCCCTCGTAGTATGCTGGAGCTGCTCACCCTGGGTCTCTCTGGCGGCTTCTTCGGCATGAGACTCTTCTGCATCTCCGTCGCCTCATTCCGCCTCACCTCCTCTTCTTCGTTCCACCTCCGCTCTTGCTCCTCCCACTGCCGTTTCTGCTGCTCCACTCGCCTCCGCTCTTCCTCCCGCTGTCGCCGGGTCTCGTCCTCCCATTTCCGCTCCTCTTCCACGCGATCTCTCTGCTCTTCAGCCTCTCGCTCCACCCGTCTTCTGTACTCCGCCTCGTCCGCCAGGACCCGTAGTCGTTCGTCTTCATCAGCTTTCTCCTTCCGCTTCCGCTCCTTGTCGGCTAAACTCGGCACTTGCGGACCCTGACTAGTAATCTGTCTCCGCGCGCCGAAGCTGATGCCTTGGTTGCCCTGCGATGCGCCGCCCATATAGCCGTATTGGTGGATATTCCATGCCGGAGAGGTGACGCCTTCGTCTTTCCGACTGCTCCAGCTGCTTGTCGGACCAGGTGACCTCGTACTGCCCTGCGAACCTGTTGATCCGCCGGTGAGCGTGGGGCTGAGCGCGCGCGAGGCAGATGGCATTGCCGCAGAAGGCTTGGTCGGACTCAGCGGGCGGCCGTAGGTACTCGCTCTCCAGGTCCCACCATTCGATCCCGTGTTAGTGGGCGACGCAACTCCTCCCGCCCTCTTCGGTCCAATCGTCGTCCTGAAGCGCGACGGACTCGCGGTATGCGCTTGCCTGCTGAATGCGCCCAAACACTGCAACACCTGCGCCGGGTCCTTCGATTCAAACAAGTCGACGGTCAGGAAGCGGTCGTGGGCCGGCATGTTCAAGGGCGGCATCTCGCACGCTTTCAGGAAGTGGCTGATATTCTCCATCTGGATGAAGGGCATCTGGCTGCTCTTGAACTTGATGCCGGGTGGGGGTAATACCACGTTCGCCAGTTTGCACAGCGCCACGCCATCTTTGAGGGTGTCTAGCAGGTCGCCGGGTGGGAGCCGCTCGCCCAGTGTCTCCTCGATCCATGTCCGGACTTCCTGCGCGGCCTGGGGTGTGTAGCGCGAGAGGCGGAGGTTGCGCATGTCCTGGTCGAGACTCGAGACGGATGCCATCGTTGCGCGGTGGTGGTGTGAGGCCCCAAGTTAATCGATGCGTTGCGAGACAGCAGAGTACTTCCAGCGTCGTCGTCACCAGCCAACGTGGCTCAGTCAGTGCATGTTCGAGATCCTGTGCTGTCTCTTGTTGATGACGGTCCGTGCCTGAGGCCAGGTGAACTCAGTATGAAGTTGGTGGGGTCTTTGGCGATTTCATCACATGCTTCTGCCGCCTTCAACACAAAGAAAGCACGACTGCCCCGACACCCACACCTGCTCTCCCTTGACCCCCGAGGTCCCGGCTGCTGGACTACCTCTTGAAGCAGCCGCATCATCGCTATACATCACTTGGCAGGGAAGTGTGTGCTGTTCGGAAAAGCTGTCGGCAAGCACCCGGATCATCACCTGGGAGGAACTATATAATACGCCTCGTCAGTGCGGCACCCGTCAATAACCACCGCGCTCACCCCCCCTTCCAAGGCCATGGACTCGATGCGGAACCTGTCGACCTCCCTCCCCAATTCCGGCCGACGGCGACTAGACCAGCCGGAGCTACTGATGGACTTCAAGGCGGCAGCTTTGTCAGTCACGAACCTGTACAAGTCTGCAGTCTCCATACAAGGCAAGGCACGGGCGATAGGCTATCAGGATGCTTTGGACGATTTGTTGGGCTTTCTGGACAAGGAGAACCTGGGTTTGATGGATTGGGAGGGTTGGAGGGTGAGACAGTGGGCTACGGAACGACTGGATAATGGCGGACAGAGGCAGCCGAGCAGTGATGATGAGGGAGAAGCAGCGAAAGAGGAGGAAGCAATACCGGTAGGCACGCGGAGTTCTTCGCCCGAGGTGCAGAGAAAGGCAGCTGTCCCGCGGGAACCTAGCGAGGAGGCACCATCACACCGGAGGATTGTCTCGGAGCCGCCGCTACCAGAACAGCAGCACCAGCAATCACCCGGAACGCCCATCCTGCCCTCCGCAGACACCTTTACCTTCCGCTCCACGCACCCCTACCCCACCAACCACGACCGAGAAACGAGCATGGAGCTCGACAAAGACGCCTCCCCTTCCAGCACAACCACTGCTTCCACGCCTCCAAGCAGCACCGGCACGGACACCACCGTCCGCGTCTACTCCCGCCCGTCGCGGAGTCACCGACACACGAACCATAACCGGCAACGCGAGCGCGGCGGCGATAACAGCCGAGGGGGCACCATCAGTCTCAACTTGGGCGCGGGATCGGGGAGTAAGCGGAAGATCCCTTACCCGGATTTCTTTGATATTTCTGGGATGAACTTGGACGGGCACGACAGGAGAGATGGGTCGGGAGGAGGGAGGGGGGCGGGGGGTGGTGGGAAGAGGGGGAGACATGTCTAAGCCATGTAAAACCTGCTTCTGTGGGGCTGCATGGGCTGCATAGCGAAACGAGCATTGCTAGGCTTTGGTGTTGCGAGCCGCTTTCCTTTAGCGTTGGGGTGAATGGAGTCGCTTCGCTCGTGATACCCTCTGGAAGAATGACAGTCCTGTACAGCCTCTTTATCTTTCTCGACCGATTCGGCAGTACGAATATCTCTGCACAAGAGTCTACGCGAACCTACATCCCCCAAATTGCACGCATGTGAATACACAGTGTCCGTTTGCCCTATTTCCACTTTACGTGCGGAACCGCGCCCCTTGGCCTACACCACCCCTTTCCCGCAACCCGTCAATTTCAGACGCAGATGAGGTCTGCAAGGTCCCGCCTGGCTGCCTACATGAGGTGTACATACAGCTCTGTCAGTGTGCGGCAGATCCGCTCCACAGCTCCCCGAAAACCCCCCCTTGCTTTGGAGCTCCTCCTTTGCCAACCCGACAACAATGCACCTGCCCACCTGCCGCCCTGCGGAAGGTTCCTAAAGAGACTCTCTCCGCGCCCGCGCTGACCTAGCCCTCAAGACTCAAGCCAGTGGCAGCGAATTGTGCGAGTCATCGATGCGGTGCAGACCTGGATGGTCGTTGTGGTGCGGTGAGTCCGGACGAAACGACTTGGCGCCCTTGGCGCACTCGATTCGACCCAAAATGTTTTCGATGTAGGCAGTCCGCCTCGCGGCCGCCGACCGTCTAGCTTAACGTACGCTCGATCCGCCGTCCTGCAAATTTTCTCCTTCAGCCTCCTGCCAAAACGCTCCTCACCCGCCCAGCCGCCTCAACCTCGCCGAACTATTGTCTACCCCGTCCTGCAACCCGACAGCCCGCGCAATACTAATCGCCTCGGCGTACTTCCCCCTCGCTTCCTCTTTCCGCCCCAACATCTCCGCGAACTCGGCTAGATTGTGCGTCGCGACCGCGCAGCCTATATCGCACTCTTCGTTACGGGCAGGAGGCTGGATGGTGGCGGCAATGTCAAGGGCTTTCTGCGCCCAAGCTTCTGCGTTTTGGAGGAGGGATTCGCGGGTTGCCACGGGACCGGTAGGAGCCTGGGACGGCGTGATAGCGGTCGAGGAAGCGTAGGCGGCTGTCGCGCGAGCTGCGCGAGGGGATTGCTGTGCGAGAGAGGAGGCAAGGTTGTTCATGAGGATGACGGCGTGGCAGTCTTTCGTTGGGTACAGGGTGAGTGCCTGTAGGAAGAGGGGCGAGGCGAGGTAGTGCTGGTCCTTCCCCTCGTACGTATGCGCGAGCGCTTCGAGCGCGGCGCCCATCTCGGAGTCCGTCATCCACTGCCCTTCCCGCTCCACCATCGCCTCCTCGCTCATACCCTCTGTAACGCGGATGCTATCCCGTCGCTGCCGCTCCTTCAGCAATGTCTCAACGGCCCACACCAACCTCTCCTCTGCCATCTCCCTGTCGTAGACCTCGGGGCTCCCATACAGCTCCCCCAACTTCACCGAGATTCCGACAGTCTTCAACAATACCCTCGTCCTCTTGACCCGATTGTACTCCTTCCCCCCCAACTGCTTCATCCACTCCAAACAATCCCCACGCAGAATCTCCAGCACCTCCGCCGCCTTCCCCAACTGCCTCACGTCCTCCATCAACTTCGCAACCAGCACTTTCACCCCTATAATCTCATCACTAAACGGATCCATGCCGATGTCCTGCGAGATCTGCAACGCCTGTCTATAATACTTCATCGCCTCCTGCGGGTTGGGATCGGAGTTAGTATAGTACAGAGCCCGGCGCAGTTTCTGCGCGACGGGTTCCGGGTAATTGTGGAAGGCGGCCGTGATGTAGGTTGTGTAGAAGTAGTTGGCGTAGGCTAGGCCCCCGGCGCCGGCGAGGATGGCGAAGAAGGCGAGGGAGACGGAGAAGGGGTTTTGGCGGAAGAGAGAGGAGGCGTTGGCTGTGAAGGTGCCGGCGCGGCGGTGGTGTTTGGGTTGATGGAGGCAGTGGGGGTGTCTGAGGGGTACGGGGCGAGGGGGGAGGCGGTGGAGGGCACGGGTGGTGCGAATTTGGAGGCGGAGGTGTGTGGCTACTTGCCGGAGCGGCGTGGTGAAGGGTCGGGCGGACATGATGTCTGATGCGGTAGTACTGTACAGTCGAGGCGCAACTTCATCAACATCTTCCTCCCCCGGATTTGGAGTTGCGATGACGTTTTGGCGTGATGGTCATCGACGACGGCAATTTGAAACCAAACACTCGTTTCACTCCTTCTCCACCATCTTACAGAATCTCCTAGGGTAAGTTCATCGCCATGTGCGGAAGGTACGCCCTCTCGTTGCGCCCCTCGCAAGTTCGCCAACGCCTCGTCGAGCAGAACATGCCCGCCGACGAGGCACCAGACGACGACGACGAGCAAACCCGCCAAACCTACAACTTCGCCCCGGGATCGCATGGCCTCATCTACCGCGCCCAGACCTCCGACCGAGGTGCAAGTCCGGAAGCCAGCAACGAGAACGACGACAGCGCGCCGCCATCCAAGAAAGCGAAGCTCTCCCACGACCACGTCGCCACCCAAGCAACGCACGAAGTCGACGGCTTGGCCACAAAGGAAGTGAAATACAAACTCCAAGCCGCCAAATGGGGCCTGATCCCTTTCTGGACCAAACGCCCTCCGGACTACTCCTCACAACTGCGCACCATCAACTGCCGCGACGACTCCCTCACTCAAAATGGCGGGATGTGGAATACTATGAAGCAACGCAAACGCTGCATCGTCATCGCTGAGGGCTTCTACGAGTGGTTGAAGAAGAACGGTGGGAAAGACAAGATCCCGCATTTCGTGAAGAGGAAGGATGGGGGCCTGATGTGTATGGCAGGGCTGTGGGATTGCGTGAGGTATGAGGGGAGTGAGCAAGGGGAGGGGGAGGCGTTGTACACTTATACCGTCATCACGACGGACTCGAATCAGCAGCTGAAGTTCCTGCATGATCGGATGCCCGTGATCCTGGAGCCGGGGAGCGAGGAGATGCGGGTGTGGTTGGATCCCCGTCATGCGGGGTGGACGAAAGAGTTGCAGAGTATGCTGAAGCCCTTTCGGGGTGAGCTGGAGTGCTATCCGGTGGATAAGGCGGTGGGGAAGGTGGGGAATAATAATCCAAGTTTTGTGGTGCCAGTGGATAGTAAGGAGAACAAGAAGAATATTGCGAATTTCTTTGGGAAGCAGAGGGAGACGGCGGGGGATGTTGCGGCGAAGAAGAAGGTGAATGAGAAGGAGGATGAATTCGAAGGGGATGGTGCTGGCGCAGTGGAGGTCAAGGAGGAGGAAGATGAGAAGCGAACTACTTCCAAGGTCGAAGATCCGGAGACCGCTGCACCCTTACCCAAACCCGCCGATGTGCCAGATGAGGAGCTGGAGCAGGCTATGAAGCGCGAAACCGAGAGTCTCGACGACGCCACGTTGACTAAAGCTGCCGACGACGCGCAAGTCGAACAGGATATCAAGCGTGAAGTATCCGGTATCGACGACAATACTTTACTCGAGGCCGCCAAGAGCCCGCCGGCGAAGAGGGTGGGCGCCGCTTTGGGGTCGCCTGTCAAGGGCACGCGGCCTGCGAAAACGAGGAGCGCGACGAGCAATAATACCAAGGCGAAAACGCCGAGTAAGGAAGGCAATGCGAAGATTACGAGTTTCTTTGGGAAGTGATGGAGCAACGTATCGGTAGGCAGGGTTGGTTGAACGGATGCTGGATGTGATTTGTGATACCCCTGGAAAATATGTCTTGCACTTGTCAGAGTGGCCTGGGCGCATTGCCGTGCCTGTGCCTCTCTCCCTCCCAAACTTTCCAACTTCCACGTGAGCCCGGTATGCAGCGCCGCTGGCCCATCAAAGGCGGTATCGGGGAACCCGTTGGGATGGTAGGGTGCCATGAGCGATGCTTTCCGTCAACATGTCGAGAAGTGGAGGTCGATCCGGACCTCACTTCATACATTCAATCATCTCCTATCCGTCTCATAGTCCATAAAGTCCAACAAACTGCCATCCTCGACTGCGCAACGCCGCCACCGCTGGGCGAGTGAGCGTCCGACAGGTATTCCGCAAGCCGCTGCTAATCGGTACCTTGGCCTGTCCAGACGTTTGTCCTCGCAATCCTCACCCCTCCACATACTGCTCGATTGTCGTCAACTTCTCCGCCGGACTAGAGCTTGCGCTGCACATTCCATCCATAGTCCATCGTAGGATCCAGGAAGTGCAGCAAGTGTTCACACCCATGTGCAGGCGTCGAGACTTCCCATCCCAGAATCCGCTCTTGCAGTCAAGAAAGCCGCTGCTTTTCGTCTCAAAGCTCACAATATCTCATAGACCTTAACCATCCATTCCTTCAAGCCTTCCCATGCTCGTGGGTCTATTATCGCTGGTGCGCCCCTCCCTTTTTGTGTGGTCCTTTCCCGGAAACGATCGACTTGAAGCCTTCGGCGATGGTGATGATGACGATGGCGATCATGTACTGCACGAGCTGGACGACCCATTTCGCCGGGCCCCAGAGGTTGCGATCTTGGACCTGGCCGGAGGCTCGGATGAAACGGCTGGTTCTGGATTGGGCTTGAGGGTTGTCTGACATTGTGCTGTGGCTGTTGCTGTGGAGGGGCAGGTATTGAGTATGGTGGTGGTTGTAGATGGGATGCCTGGGTATGGTGGCGAATGCTGAGTGGACGAGTTGTTTGATGGATGAGAACGCGGCCTACCTTCGGGTTTATATGCTTCTACTGCAGTTCAGGTACACAGCCTCAAAGCTTCTCCCACGCCTTCCACAGACATCCGGTGCATACATGTATGCAAAAGCCAATGGTAGCCGTGAGATCATTGGCCGCTTTGCCAGACCCTGCAGTGAAGTGATCGTGAAGTTTGGGGAGCCTCGCCGCGAAGGTCCGCTCAACGCCAAGCCGCCGTCAGGTCGACGTCCGCCGGGCCTTATTGCTTCCAGTCGACACCACCTCCGACTGCTAAGGTCAACGTAACACGGAAGAATACAGGGCATGTATCTTATCATCCAGCGGCTATTGCGGCGTGCCGTCCTCGGCCGACGACCCGCGCCGAACTCGGCACAGCTACAGCTTCACTAACCTCTCGATGTGGAAGGTGGGCATCTGCAACACAGCAACGACGTAATCACGTAGGAAAGTATTGCGATTGCCATGAGGCGTGCGGGCAAGGATGTAGGTCAAGGTAAACAATCTCTTCTTCAATTGTCTCGTTACCATTGCCATTCCGAAAGACGTATACGATCGATACCTCCATACCTCTCCCCAAACAGAAGACATCCTCGTCCGTCTTGCGCAGCAACAGCGTCTCCCCCTTCACTCCCACGGACTGCCCCATACGCAGACCACCCACCATGCCCCTCCACCCCTCCGCCATCCAGCCCGCCCGCGACCCCGACTTCTCCTCCTTCCCCTCCCGCCGCTCCGTCGTCCACAGCACCAAAGGCATCGTCTCCAGCACCCAACCCCTCGCCTCCCAATGCGGCCTCGAGGTCCTCCGCAAAGGCGGCAACTGCGCCGACGCCGCCGTGGCCGTGGCCGCGGGCCTCAACATGACCGAGCCCGGCAGCACGGGCATCGGCGGCGACATGTTCTGTCTCTTCTACGACGCCAAGACGAAGAAGGTGCATAGTCTGAACGGCTCCGGGAGGAGTGGGGGTCAGTGGACGGTGGAAGGGGTGAGGAAAGATTTGGGGATCAAGGAGGGGGAGGTAGGGACTATACCGATGGATAGCGTGCATGCTGTTACGGTGCCCGGGGCCGCGGCGGGCTGGGTGGATACGGTGGAGAAGTTTGGGAGTGGGAAGGTGAGTATGGACGAGATTTTGGAGCCGGCGGTGAGGTTGGGAGAGGAGGGGTACCCGGTTAGTGAGTTGATGGCGTATTATGTAAGTTAAAGTCGCAGAATACACCGTCAGAGCTTGAACTAATATAGGGTGCAGTGGGAGCGCTCAGAGGCTCTGATCCGACGAGCCTCTCCCAACGGCGCCGAAATGCTCAAGAGCGACCCGGACGCGAAAGACGGCTGCCGCGCACCTCGACCAGGCGAGATCAAGAAGAACCCCACCCTCGCCAACACCTTCAAGCTCGTCGGCAAGCACGGGAAAGCCGGCTTCTACACCGGCTCGGTCGCCGAAGCCCTCGTGAAAGTCGTGCAAGATCTCGGCGGGCACCTCACCCTCGACGACCTGAAGAAGCACATGGAGCTCGGCACCGAGGAGACCGAACCCATCAGCCTCAAATTCCGCGCGCAAGACGTCGCCAAGACGCACGGCCAGCACATGCACGACTCCAGCTCCGAAGGCGTCGAAGTTTGGGAGCACCCGCCCAACGGCCAAGGCATCGTAGCCTTAATGGCGCTCGGCATGCTCGATGACCTGGAAAAGAACGGGCAGATCCCTGCATGGAAGCGCGAAGACCACAACACCGCGCCGTACCTGCACGCCATAGTCGAGACGCTGCGCATCGCCTTCGCGGACGCCAACTGGTGGGTCGCGGACCCCAAAGTCGCCAAAGTGCCCACGAAAGGTCTGATCGACCCGACGTACCTGGCTGAACGCGCGAAGCTGTTCTCGCCGGACAAGGCCTCCGCGACCGTGAGCCATGGGAGTCCCGCGCACAGCCATAGCGATACGGTCTACTTCGCCGCCACAGATAGCGAAGGGAATGGGATCAGCTTCATCAACAGCAACTACGGCGGCTTCGGCACGTGCATTATCCCCAAGGATTGCGGGTTCACGCTCCAGAACCGCGGCGCGAATTTCGTGCTGCAGCCGGCGGATCATCCGAATATTTTGGCGCCGAACAAGCGGCCGTACCACACTATCATTCCGGCGTTGGTGACGAATGTGAGTGACGGGAGTTTGCACTCTGTATACGGTGTCATGGGCGGCTTCATGCAACCCCAGGGCCACGTCCAGGTCCTACTCAATCAACTCGTCTTCGGCCTTACGCCGCAAGCCGCGCTCGATAGTCCGCGCGTGTGTATCGGCGCCGGCATGCCCGAAGCGGGAGATGTCTTCGACCGGACCGTGTATCTTGAGGAAGGGATGCCGGAGGCCACGGTCAAAGGGTTGAAGGCGCTGGGACACCAGGTCGAGGTCGTGACGGGAATGGCGCGGGGCCTGTTTGGGAGGGGCCAGGTGATCCGGTGGAGTGTTGATAAGGTCGAGGGGAAGGGGGTGTGGAGCGCGGGGAGCGACAGTAGGGGTGACGGGGCGGCTGTGCCGCAATAGAGATTTTTCTTACGAGAAGATCAGATTTACTGGGTCTCGTATGGGCACAGGAGGAGATCGTCAGACAGTCGAAGGCAGGGCGGAGTTGCTCGGTCGAGCGGTTACACACACACGCAGACAAAGATTGCTTTCGGGCCGATCAGGCCCGAAGCCGACTCGGCATCGACTGCATGGCATGCCGAAATGCACAGACAAGTCGCATGAAAGCAGCCTTCCCTTATCGCCGCCATGACCTTACGTTACGCGGGCCGTGGAGATGCAGTCAAAGTGATTGCTATACGTAAGCGACACTGCAGGCAGTTCCTGGAAGGGGAGGTCCTTTAATGCGATGCGGTAATAAAAGAAAGGGTGCAGCCGCTGTTAATTCCTTTTTTCGGCTGCGTTTGCCGGCGTTATGCGGTGTGATGGCGTCTCTGAGACTTTTCATACTGCAAGACTGCTTCAAAGGACTCGAATCTGTCGATGAGTGCACATGTGGTAATAACGCGGCTCCACCTCCCACGAATGCAGGAGCGGAGCTGCTGCGGAGGGCTTGCGTCGGCGAGTGGCACCTTCTTGTTGTGCTCAAGAGACAAAGGTAGGGTAATCTCGATGCCGTCCTTGCAGCTCGCCCACGTGCCGGTCATCACGGCAGCGGTCTTGTCTCCGTGGTCGAATGGCAACGGGTTCTGTGCCACCGGAGATGGCCGTCCGTGTTGGTCGCTTCGAAAGTGCGAGGGATGAGCGAGGCACCGAGGTATGTGAGATGCCAACCATACGGCCGCAGTGGTGTTGCAGACGGCATGTCTGCCCCCGCAGCTGAGATGCGAGAGCAATTTATACCGTGTGCTTGGTAGACCATTGATGATATCGAGACGGCTTTCATCAGCGAATCAGGCGGAGGTGGACGGGTGGAGCGGAAGGGGGGAGGGTGGGGGGAGTCGTGGCGATGTAAAGCCGGAGGTGAGCACTGTGTGAATATAATGCGTCGAAGGGGCTTTCGTGAGGGTTCTTCCGGCTTGCCTGCTCTAAGGATTCAGGAGGGTACCGTGTTGAGAGTCGACTCAGTCGAGTACATTGATTTGACGACCGTTATGCATCCATGCTCCGCCCGTTTCACTCAAAGATCTGCAATAACCCTTCTTGGCAGCCGTTGGTCTGACCGTTGGCGATCCAAATCCCCATCCCTGCTTCCCACGAGGCCAGAGTGAGAGCTGCAAGTCAGCGTCGATCATGCCCGGCCGAGACCACAAGAGAATTTCTCCGCGTCTCCCGCTCTCACGCTCAGGCTGCTCTCTGGTTAGTGGTTGCACCAAGAGTTGTGCGTAACATCATCGTTCATTGGTGGGCTATGGTATCGAATCGCACCGACCTCGTACTACTCCTTCGTTTCGACCCTGGGTCACCCTTCACGCTTGGCCCTACTGCCGGCTCATGTTCCCCGGCCATGATTTGAATTCCATGGGGAGACTCCCTAATGTATCCATCTTCACCGGTAAAGATGGGGGGTTCCCTCTCGTCAAGACCGGAGGTGGCCGTGAGCCCTGTCGCAACTGGTCTAGAAGGACTTGACACTCATATCGAGATGGAGCCGCGTTCACAATGCCTACTACCTTCAGCTCTTAATGATCGCCGCCCTCTCCTGACGCTCGTTGGCGGCGTGGGCAATTGATTAATATGATTGATGAGAGTGGAGGGCTTGCAAACGAGCAGGCTTAAGCGCAGTTACCAACAGAACGGATCCGAAGTTGCATGGAAGATAGATGCAGCGCCCACCTTCTGCAAACCGTAGCACGCACACTCCTTCTTGCCCTCTGATTGTTTCCTGCCTCGTCGCCAGTGCTCTTGGACCTTCGAACTTCACATCAACTTCACTGGTCATCAACACTTCGTGGGTGCGCCGTCACATACTTTGGACCAATAGGGACTAACGACTAAGTGTAGTACCGGTACCTCCATCAGCTGCGGCACACTCCGGCAACATGGCCTCGCTGTTAGCACTACTCTCCCAGCAAGGCGCGACCTTGCAGACAAGAAAAGGCCTCATCCTCCTCGGACTCCAGAACGACTTCCTCTCGCCAGAAGGCAAGCTGCCCGTCAGCACCAAGTCGGGCTTCCTGGACCGCCTGAAGCAGCTTGTGCCATCCTTCCGAGATTTCGGCGACGTTATCTGGGTTCGATCGGAGTTTGAAGCAAACCGTGAACCGCACGACATCGACGACACCGGAGACACCGTCATCGCTGGTGCATTTGCAGCCGCCGACGACGGTAATTCGATCAAGGAAGGCTCGAAGCGTCGTGCTGGCTATGACACGTCGGCACCCATGAAGCGGATGAAAGCCACGGATGTGGAGGACGACGACCCGGAGCTCTTCTTGAAGCGCACCAGCACGAGAGAGCCCTGTTGTCTCCGTGGCTCGTGGGGCGCAGACCACCCGCCGGATGTTGAAGCCTTAGTCAACAAGACGCGAGACATGCAAGTGGTTAAGAGTCACTACTCCGCTTTTGGGTCTGGCGGGCTCCTCTCGACTCTACGTTCGAAGTTGATAACGGAGTTGTTCGTTTGTGGGTGCAACACCAACCTGTCCGTCTTCGCGACTGCGATGGACGCTGCGAGGCACGGCATCAAGATCACATTGATCGAAGACTGCCTGGGCTTCCGGAAGAAGGAAAGGCACGACGAAGCGATCCGACAGCTTGTCGAGATCATGGCCGCAGACGTTTTGACGGGCGAGAAGGTCATTGACGTCCTCAAGAGCCCTCCCGAATACGATGACGACGAGGAGGAAGAGGAGGAAGATGAATTCGATGACGAAGAGCACGCCGCCCAAAACCTCGCGCAACTCAACGTCTCGTACAGACCCTACCGCCACGAATCGATCGAAGCGCCTCCAGGCCTCGACATGGCCGCCATACTCGACGTCGACAGCGACGAAGACGAGGAGGAAGACATGGTGTTTGCTCCAGTACGTTCACCGCTCGCGCCTAGCGCTAGGCTCGCTCTCCGCTATACTTCTACGAGGCGCACGCACTCACGACCGCTAGCTGCTGATCCCGAACTCGCGCCTCAGCGTGCAGAACCTGCGCACCCTCACGTGCCAGAAGCCGGCGCATTGCGGGCCGACGATGGCGTGGCTACCGGGGTTGCCGAATCCGAAGGCGTGCGAGACTCTGGTGCCGACGGTGTCGAGCCCGAGGTCGAGCTCGCAGGCTACGGCGGCGGCGTAGAGCAAGATGGCGGTGAAGGGGAGTCCGATGCCAATGTTGACTTGCACGTTGTGATTCCAGCTACAGATAAGCCCGAACCGTCAGCGCCAGCCCGAGAAGGTGCCCCAGCGACTCTGTCCGAGGTGAACGATTCATCGCAAAACGGTGATGACTCGAACAAGCCGAGCTCGCCAGAAGTCTCGGAGCCAGCTGCGGCGGAGACGACCATCAGTAACACTCAGCCAACCCTCGGCGTTCAACAACTACCATCCTCTGAAGAAGCTCACATAGAGAGCACGGACAAGCTGCCGAAGACTATGCAGGAACACCCGCTCTTCGGCGAAGACAAAGAAGTAGAAAGTGCCGGCTCGCGGATACTGTGCAACCTCCTGCCAGCGGAGCTCGCAGAAACAGTCTTCACTCGGCTCAACGCGGAAGTGGAATGGCAACGGATGCACCATCAAACAGGCGAGGTACCCCGTCTCGTCTGCTGCCAAGGCACCATCGCCGAAGATGGCAGTAAGCCAGTCTACCGCCATCCCTCGGATGAAACTCTGTCACTGCATCCCTGGTCGCCGACGGTCGAGACGGTGCGGAAAGCAGCTGAGCAGGCCGTCGGGCACCCTCTCAACCACGCGCTGATACAGCTGTACCGTGGCGGCACGGACTACATCTCCGAACACAGCGACAAGACTCTCGATATCATGAAGGGCAGCAGTATAGTCAATGTCTCCTTCGGCGCGCAGAGAACGATGAGGCTGCGCACGAAGCGAGGCGTGACGGTAATTACATTGCCAGCTGATGGCAGCAGCAGTACGGGACAAGCTTCCTCTTCTCCACCGACACCACCGCCGCGGCCGCCACCGCCGAGAACGACCTATAGAGTAGACCTGCCCCACAATTCCATGCTCACCCTCTCCCTCCGCACCAACGCAGAATATCTCCACAGCATCAACGCCGACAAGCGCCCCGCCGTTGAGTTGACGGAAGCGGAGAAAGCATACGAAGGCCAGCGCATCAGCCTGACGTTCCGGCATATTGCTACTTTTCTCGATGCTGAGGGGGAGAGGATCTGGGGTCAAGGTGCCGTCGGCAAGACACAGAGGGAGGCTAGGCCGGTCGTTAGTGGGGATGCGGCGGAGAGTGAGGGGCTGGTGCGGGCTTTTGGGGCGGAAAATGCGGCGAGTGGGATTGAGTGGGAGGTGGTTTATGGGCGTGGAAGTGATGTTTTGCATTTGAGGCCGAAGAAGGATGGGCTGAGCACTGAGGGGTGAGGGCGAGCACTGGCATTGCCTTGTGGGCTGTTCTGATCTAGCTGATCGGGATACTGGGGGCTCGGTGATATAAGGCGGGAACAGCGCTCAGTCATTCGGCGATCCTTTGATGGGTCTGCACATCAGTACAGACGTGAACGCGGAATAGCATCAACAGAAACGTGAAATGCAGTCATACTCATACTTTGGAAGAGCCTGGGAAAGAGTCTCTCTGCTGGTGTCAAACAGTCGTTAAGAAGAACGCTCGTTCAGCATCATCGATAGGGGCTCCCCACGCCCAAACGCCTCGCTAATGTCACTTGTCATGCCCAAGCTCATAATGGTCCCCCAATGACCCAATATCAAGAACTCCCCCATCTCGTAGGAACCGTATTCCCACAGAACCTCAATCACATTCACACCACCAACCCCCGCTCCGCCCGCCTCGAGCTCCCCTCCCCACTGACCCTCCTCCCCCGCCCCCCAACAGCATTATCCTCCAGTATAGCGCTCGACTCCACATAATCCGGCGGCTTCAGTCCAGCATCCTCCCTCGAAAGTGTCTGCAGCGGCACCGCCGGCTCATCGGCCCCATACTGCGACGTCGTCGTCGTCATCTCCTCCCCATCCTGCCTCGACTTCGGCGGCGGCGGCGCATAAGCGGGCGGAGCCTCCCCCAGCTCATTCAACCCCTCCTCCCTCCCCGCATCCTCCTGTGACCGAAATTGGCCGTGCCCGTATGGCCAGTATCCCCTCGCCCTCGCCCCTCCTCCTCCTCCTCCTCCTCCTCCTCCTCCCGCCCCGTCGAACATACCATGATCGTTGCTATTGCCTGAACTCCCGTGCCACGTCGTCAGATCCCTCGCCAAAGCGCTCTGTCGGCTCAGACTCGTGGCTATCATGGCTCGTCGTCGTCGGCGAAAGAGGAGGAAGCCCGTTAGCCCTGCGACGGCGATGATGATGGCGAGGAAGACGAAGTAGTAGTTGACTAGGCTGTGGCCGTCGCCGGTGGAGGTCGAGTCGGTGTTGGAGGAGCCGCCGAGGGCGCTGTCGTTGGGTGTGGGCATGCCGGTGGCGGAGGAGGGCATGGCGGTCATGGTCATGAGGGTCGAGGGAGTGGTCATGGTGGGGGGTGGGGGTGGTGGGAGTGCGCTCTTGTTGGCGAGTTGGGGTGGTATGAGCGATGGTTAGGTCTCGTGCAGCAGCCTGCGTTACGGTGCAGCGATGGCGAGGGTATGGTGCGGCCTCGCTGTGTTGCGGGTTGTGGCGGCCGAAGTCACGAGCTGATGCGAGGGCGCAGTGAGGGATGCCTCGGAATGAATGTGCCTCAGACAATGTCCCGGCAGAAGGTCAGCAGCATCGAGTATCAGTCCTCGGTTGTCGAGGGAAGGCGAGATGCAGCAGGAGGACAACAATGCAACTGCGTCGAGGTGGTCGATTCCACGCGGCTTATCATGCTTCGATCAACAGGGTCCAAAGCTTGATATTCCGCGAAGAAGAAGGCACGCATGAGGTGAATGCTTGCCTAGCTACATTTACATACACCTACTCTATATACTACATTTACTGTAAGGTATGCGAGAGGAGACCTACAGACCCAGACCAACCATAACTCAAATGCCCAGCCCGAACAACAATATTCTACAGCGAATCGACCAGCCCATTTCTCACACAGCCCACACCTCTCTCTGGTCGACAAACATCAGCGCCCTAGATACCATCCTCGCCATCAGGGTAATCTCGTAGGAACTCCTCCCAGGACCGCGCTAACGCCTCATGCGTCCGGATCTCAGTAAGCACAAAGTCAGCCCAGCGCGCATTCAGCACACACTCCACACCGCTGGCCACGACTCGGTCGGCTCGGATGCGGAGCAGCTCGAGCTCGGCAATGAGGCGGTAGTGAAAGGCTAGACGCTGGACTGGGAGTCGAACGGGCGCTAGATCAGAGTTGCGTCGTTCTGACACCGGGCCAGTTGGGGAAGATGAGCCGCTTGTGGTAGCGTTGTTCGACTCTGCTGAAGCTGCGTCCGAGCCAGCGTCCGAGCCCTCGACGAAAGAGCCCGACCATCGGGCAGGCCAGTACGCCAAGTCATTCGTTTCGTCGTCCCAGAAAGGGTCGAGGGTATGGATATCCATGCGGCAGGTCGGGCAGCTGTCGCTCTGCTCAAGCCAGTGCTCGATACATTCCGTGTGGAAGACATGGCTACAGGGCAGAGCATAAGCTTCGCTGGGTGCGATGTCCTCCAAGTCGATGACACACCTCAGCTTTGGGGCGGGCGATGGCGGGGCGGGTGGGTATGGCAGGCTGAGCGTACGGGGTAGGGCGGTAGAAGGTCTGGCGGAAGTGACTGGGGTCTTTGGTGACTTGACAGAGGTGGAAGCAGGCTGATCCCTGTTGGTGCAGATGAGGTTGGCAAGCACATTCTTGGCAGTCGTTAATAGGGGGCAAGGTCGGTCCATGCTTGTGGTTGCGGCTCGTAGATGACGTGACTGGCAGAGGAGGTTGTTGAGAATACTGCGGTGTTCGAAGGGACGTCTGATGTTCAGGAGCTTGCGGCGAGCGATGTGACTACCAGCGTCACTAGGAATGAAGTTGCTTTGCTGTCTTTTGGGTCGCATTGTTTGCGTTCATGCGTCGTATTATATCCTGCGGCTGGCTTTGACCATACGACATAATGCGGCCTGTCTATGAGAATTATGTGCCAGACAGTGGTGAGGCCATGATTTCCCAATGTCTGAGACATTAGAGTGAACCAGCGGCATATCATGTTGGTTAGCCTCAGACAACAGCTGAATTGGAGCGATATAGCTCTTCGTGATGGCGAATCGGGCAGTCGGGAGACGAAGATACGCCACCGTTCAGTCCTCGTCCTAATTGGCCTCAAAGTGCAGAGAGTATACTGCTGGTACGACCATCACCAATCGTCCGTAAGCTTCGAGACGAAGTTGTCCATCCGGCGGATCCGAATCGCCCCTTCCACCTCAATCAAATCCACATCATCCCCCAGTACCTTCCCCTTCCGCAAGATCTCACAGTACCCGACCGCGCGGAGCTCAAACGCCAGCTCCCGGATGGCAGGTATAGCTTCCTTCCAGGTGTCGTACCCCAGCTTGGCCAGCTCGTTGGGCCTGAGTAACTGCGCGACCTCGGAGGGCTTGAAGACCTGGGGCGGCTCGGTGTTGTCTAGCAGACTCAGGAAGTGTGCGCGCAGGTTCGGGTCGTGAGCAGCATCTGCTGGCCGTGCGGGACCGTTTGGGCCGGAGGCGCCCCAGGGCCATAGCCAGGACGCCCAGGTAGACATGGCGGTCTGAATTTCCGGAGTCAATGAAGCTAGATCGAGCTGGAAGCCGTTTTCTCACGGGAGGCGCAGGTGGAGTTCAGCAAGATGCGGAGTTACGCAGTGTTCGTGATTCTGATGATTGTGTCGAGAATGAAGAGTGGGAGTTCGTTCGTAGCCATGGCCCATATCGAAGTCGGATCGTGCGGCCGCTAGCCTGTCTGGATATGGCTGCTTTTTCACATGCTTAAGCTTCTGTATGAGGCGCAGCAGTCGGCATATTCGTCACCTACGAAGCGTTTCAACCTCTGCGCTGCACTAGTCCTCGACACACAAATAGTCCCGACTTCTATACACACCCCAACATACGAACATGGCGCCCCTGGAAGAGATGCAGACCGCAATGGTCAACCGCTCGATACGCACCATCAAAGCTGTCCGTGATTGCCAGTGAAATCTTCCAATCGCCCCAGGCTGACCGGGAGCCATAGGAACTCGAATACCTCTGCGATGCCTCCATCATCTCCCCCCAGAGCCTCTCCGACCTCCTCTCCCGTATCCCCGAGCAGACCGCCCTCCGCGCCCCCATCTCCGTTGGTGCGATCCCTTCCGCATCGCCCGGCTTAGTACAACCGCCCACATCCCCCTTCAATAACATGTCCCTCCAAAACCAAAGGAGCGGCGGTGCATCATCAAACGGCGCCATGAGCGAGAAGAAGCAAGACAGCGGCTACTACCCTCCTCCTGCAGAAGCCGCGCAACCACCACCTCCGGCCTACAACTCCCCCGCTCCCCAAGCCAACTGGCCTCCCCTGGCGCAAGCCACAGCACTTTACGCCTACACGAGCGCAGACGCCGGCGACCTCGAGCTCCAAACCAACGACCAGCTGGCCGTAACCGAGTACATGAACGCCGAATGGTGGAAAGGCCGCAACTCACGGACAGGGCAAGAGGGAATTTTCCCGCGCTCGTACGTCAAGGTCAGCGAGGAGAAAGGCGCACAGCCCACGAATGGTAGTCAGTACACGAACGGGTATGGCAATACTCCGCTGGAAGTCAGCCAGGTCGGGAATGGAGACGGGAAAGTGCCGTCGAAGGTGCAGGAGGGCGGGAAGAAATTTGGCAAGAGGTTGGGGAATGCGGCGATCTTTGGTGCGGGCGCGACGATTGGTAGCCAGATCGTGAGCGGCATCTTTTAGACGGGATGGTGAGGGGGCGAAGTGGTTGGTTTGCTTTTGGCGTGCATGGCTGGTGTCCGGTGCAATGGGCTCTCCTGATGCATATATTCGGCTTTTGGGCCTCCTTGATGACATGATTGTAGGCTCACCCGTAACCACGTCCAATAGCTTACATATACTCGGCATCACTCTCGACGTCTCCCGAGGTTTCTTTGCGCTCGGGTGTTCTTTCGCAGAGACTCCATTATGTAAAGAAGGCGGCAATGAAGCGGGTTCGTAGTATACACGAACGCAGATATGCTTCGGGGCAAAGCGCCGGCATCCTGAGCACGATCAAATCCGCAACGTTCGCCACCCCTATGCTCTTATGCGCAGAATCCCGCGGAACGCCGAGCTATGATCAAGGCATCACTTTCCGTGCCGGCCACGCGGCACGTCTTTGACCTACGGCTCCACTTCGCAGTCGCTGGACACATTGCCCCCGACGCTGCTGCCTTACTTCGCTTCGCCCTCGCTCGTGTTGGCGCAGCTACTGTCCGGGCTTTCAGTGCACTTGGCGGAGTCGGTAATGATCTTTTTCGCTTTGGGGGTCGGAATTGTCAGTTCCTCGGAACTGTGGCCCTCCCATTCCTGCAGTTTCGAGCCTAGTCAGCATAGCCGTCGAGATCCGTTAACAGGCCATGACCGGATGCACACTCACGTGGCCCAGGAACGCCCGCCACGGCGTCACCTCTTTGCCTCCAAACTTGGCGCTCCTGGGGTTGCCATACTGCTCAGTCGGATCGAGGAGATCGGCCTTGAACAGGTCGATGTGAGTTTGGCCCGCTTGGATCGGCTTAGTGACCAGATATACGTCTGGGTGTGCGAAGTGTCAGCTTTCGAAGACCGCGTGTCTCAAGCATACAGGGCAGGTTGGGAATCCTCACGCTCGGACATGGCGATAACAATGTCGAATTTGCTCATGATCGAGACGCCGTTGGGCACGAGCTTACGCCCGTTGGCTTGTGCTCGTGAGTCAACACCATACGGTCGGGGTCGCTGTCCATCTTCGGTTATTGGCTGCGCCTATCAGGAGCTTGGCGCAGCAGGCGGAGAGAGTGTCGAACTGGTAGGAAGGGGCGTTGCCAGGTAGGATGATGGTATTGGAGATTACAGCAATGTATGGGTGCAGCAGTTGGTTATTGAAACTGTTGTAACTTGAACGCTGTATTAGTTGAGGTTGTGGCGGACGGGGTTATGTATTCAGGCGCAGACAGGGATGGACGAAAGCTGTTGGAAGTATGTCTCAATGGAAGGCATGCTAGCCCAGACATTGTGAAAGCCAGTGGTGATGTGAAGTTGAACCTGTGGTAAACGGTGTTCATGCCGTGTAGTCCAACCTTGAAAGTCACTTCACAGTTTCGCAAATATTGGCCTGCGTTTCTGTAACCCTGAAAGCATTGCGTCCTCCACATCCTTCGTCTGCAGCATTACCGAGTTCAACACGGCAATCTGGTTCAAGCCTGCCCTCGAGTCAGCAAGACGAACTAAGGGAGAGCAACAGTGCACTCAGCAACGTACCATCCGCCACCGAGTGATCCCGCGAGTAATTCAGTATCTGCTTCGTACTCTGCACCGCCACGGGACTCTTCGAAGCCAACAGCCTCCCCATCTCCACCGCCTTGCCCAGCGCCGCACCTTTCGACTCATACACCGCGGACACAAACCCCACCCTCAACGCCTCCTCGGCACCGAAATCCCTCGCCGTCAGACAGACCTCCTTCACCCAACTCATCGGCACATTCGCCTTCGGCAGCCTCGTGAGCGTCCCAATGTCAGCCGCTAACCCTATATCCACCTCCCGGACGGAAAACCGCGTATCCCGGCTACAGATCCGGATATCGCAGCAAGTTGTCATGTCAATCGCCAAACCGTAACTGATCCCATGCAACACAGCAATGACAGGCTTCTCGCATTTCTCTATCGCCGAAATATCTTCTTGGAAATCCAGGATATGCCGCCGTATCGCCGTGGCTTTCCGCGCGGGATCCGCGTGCTCCGTCCGCGCCACCGCGCCGTTCTCAGACGCGGCTTGGACGTCCAGGCCGGAGGTGAAGGCTCGGTCCCCTACGGCTGTCAGGATGACGGCGCGGACGTCCGGGTCGATGGAGAGTTTGCGAAAGATGGCGCCGAGGTCGATCCACATTTGCTCGATGAAGGCGTTGAGTTTTTGGGGGCGGTTGATTTCGACTTGAGCGACGTGTTGGGAGGGGAAGGTGATGTTGAAGTGGTTGTAGGTGTAGTCTGGGGATGCCATGGTGGGTGGTGGCGGAAGGCAACAGCGATTTTGCGGGCTTTCGAGCGGGTAGATTGCTTCTGTTGGTTTTCCTAGGATTTGGATTGTATCAGGCGGTTTCTCTGATCGTATATGGCGATGTATTGGTTGTCTATGTGAAATGGATGGTGAACGAGGAGAGTGTGAGGTGAGATTCCTTCCGGCACAGCCGAGGCAGCAGCGTCCGAAAGTTTGTCTCCCCAACTTGGAAGTCGCCAAGGATATTATTGAACAGATGGCTCTCGCATCTGACACGCGATTACAGATGTATGAGAACGATACTAACGACGTGAAGTGCTGACGCCCATCGTTGGACAGTAAGAAATCGAACAGTGGTGACGACGGGTCCTGACACAAAGGGTTTCGCGGCACGCAAAATGGCGATAGCAGAGTATACGTGGTTCTTGACGGAGCCAGTGGCGCCGGAGACAGTCTTGATACGAACACCTTCCATGGGGTCGCAAAGCCGCTACAGCACGGTTTGGACCATTCGGTGGCGGAGAGCATCACCAGCAAGGTCGAGGCACGAACAGGCGCTGAACCGTGGCTCACTAATTCCAGTCCTCGAGGAAAGATGTAGTCCTTGAGCCAGCGGACCAGCCTATGTTAGTACTGCCCTTCGCGTCGCTGCTGGAACCTGGACTGCCGACGCATCGGATGCTTCACTTTGGGAGACGTCGGGGACGTGCTGTGATTTCTTGCTGCGTTCTAGGCGCAGGATTGTACTGCGCCAGAAGAGAGCATGCGTTCCATGGTGTATACATATGTGGTTATGCCAACGCACATATCAGCTTAGCATTCTGGATTAGGAAGGCGCGGGAACAGAACGTTCGGAAGCTTCTCCGGCAGATGCGGCCCCGACTGCAGTGAAAAGAGTTCATTTGCGATCGAGATCGGAGCCTTTCGAACGTGTTTCTGCGCGCCAATCGCGTGCTACGAGCGCCATGCTTCACTCCATACACCGCGGTCCGCAATGAGTAGAATGCGGACACATGTCGACTCAATGACTTTTCCGCAGCTTGATAAGCTGCAGTCGTTGGCCACCGCAGTGCCTGTTCACATGTTTGCCGTAGCAGGTGCGACGCAGCCGCTGGAAGGTGAGGTGCGGGGAAACGGGTATAAGGGGGCAAAAAGATTCTCGGAATGGCGCTTGGACCCCCTCCCGCCCACGGCCGCCCGCCTCTGCCTTGCCTCTTCTTTAGAAAATGGCGCGTCATCCCTTCCGTCATCTTTCGCAAACGCAACAGCACCAACTGGGACTGCGACGGGGACCGCCACAGAAACTCGCAGGAGTCACGTTTCCATTGCACCACTCAATTCAGACCTTCTCCTCAGCCTCAGGCTTGCACGCTTGGCGAAAAGGGAGGACCGCACGACGCAAGCACCTCTTTGTTGGTCGCCGTCGCACTTTCCCCTGGCTGAGGTCGGAGGAGCGTGGCAATTGCGTCAGAGGCATCGCCAGCGTCTCAGATCCATCACTTCGACGCCTTGGGCGGAAGAGGACCGACCATACAGTGTGCGAGCAAGCAGCAAGGTGTGTTTTGACCCAGCGCCAGCGGTGTTGCATCCGCGCGTCATGGTCGTCCGCGGCATCGTGCTGTTCTCGCCACCCGCTCGTCGGCTGGAGAGGAAGCTTGCACAGCGATGCAGCGGCACGAACAGCAGTACGACCGCAGAGCAGCCTACATTCGCGACCGACAAACAATGGTAATAGACAAAGCTGATGTTTCGATATTGTTCAGGTGTACGGTGCGAAGAAAGCAAAGGCGATACTTGTCGCAAGGTGAAGTGAAGAAGTAGTGAGGCGGAGAAAGAGGTCTGGTGTTCCAAGATTCCCAAGAGAGGATCGCTGGTACGACATACCTTGACACCGACGTCATCC
The DNA here is from genome assembly GCA_005059865.1 of Friedmanniomyces simplex. Classification (NCBI taxonomy): domain Eukaryota; kingdom Fungi; phylum Ascomycota; class Dothideomycetes; order Mycosphaerellales; family Teratosphaeriaceae; genus Friedmanniomyces; species Friedmanniomyces simplex. The sequence continues at coordinate 48,160 of NAJQ01000156.1, forward strand.
ATCATGGCCTCCATCGCATCTCATTCCGCTGCGAACTCGCCGCATCTGAGCGGGAAGGCCTCTATGACCTCGTCGCCACGCACCCGCAATAACCAGCACGCTGCCGGTAAGTCCTGCCGCCGTCCGCTTCCCCTCCACGCCTTCCCCCTCGCCGTCACACCCCAATGGCGCAACATCCAGCACTGCGTCATCGTTAATGACTCGGGCGCTTTCGAGAGAGTAGGCTGTAGCAACTGCTGACAAGGTCTACAGACTCGAGAAGAGACGCGCCGACTCCCGAGATCAAGCCTGGTACGTTGCTTCCTAAGCCTCACGGTCCTATCCTTCCCCCATTCCCCAAACCCTTACTGACCACACACCAGACCCATCAGTACCGACCATCAGACAGCCCGAAGACACCGGCGACAACGCACCGCCAACGACCAATGCACCTCTCGCGCCGCCGCCCAAACCCACACAGAACGGCGACGGCGACTACTTTGGCGCACACAACAAGAGCCATCTATCGAAAGAGCCGAACCCGTTCGAGAACGCCTTTGGCAATCCGGCAGAAACGCCTGGAAAAGCACAGCTACCCGGCGTGTCGAGTCTGACATCGCCGGCATCCTTGCTGCCGGGGAACACACCCGGCTGGCCTGGCTCGTTGCGCTCCGGACCGCTCAGCCCTGCTATGCTCACAGGGCCCACTGGTTCCAACGACTACTTCAACAGTGACCACCACTTCGGTGGTAGCTTTCCGACGCCAAACGAGTCGTCGCTCCGCACTGGACTGACGCCCGGGGGTGGTGGGTCTATGTTCCCACACCCATCTCCAAACTCCCAGGCAATATACAACCAGTTGCAGAACGGTGGAGCGACACCCGGAACGCTCGACTTCCATCGCACTGCGATGCACGCTCGTGCGCAGAACCAAGCCGACAACTTCAACATGACCCGGAGCGGCGTCACGTCGCAACCGCAGGGCAACCCGAACATCCAGCCCGATCTCGATGCGAAGCCATTCCCGCCAGGCGTACAGAATCAGCAGCAGGACACACAAGATCCGTTTGGCTCCCATCAAACAAACGACGCCGCGAACGGCCTTTACATGCTGGCGCAAGCAGGCGGTCAACGTGGCGCGCAACAAGGTTACGGTATGCAGCAACAACCTCCACAAGGGTACCAGCAGCCACAGCAGCCGCCGCAAGGCATGCAGCAAGAAGTGAGCAAGCATCAGCGCACCAACAAGAACA
>NAJQ01000157.1:0-49380 GCA_005059865.1 Friedmanniomyces simplex
CCGTCACCGCCGTCCTCCACGCACTCCTCCTCCCCGCCGGCAGCTCCCATAGCGAAATGGCTACTCTTCGTCGTGGCCTCGTTCAGCTTGGTACTCCAAGCGCTATGCACCGCCGGCGACATCTGTTACATCCTCGGCGCGAGGAACGCGCTGCTGAATAACCAACTCTTCTTCATGAGCGGATACTACACTTATGTGACATATAATGGCCAGGACATCGCGCCGGCGTCGTCGCTCTACTCCCTCAACATGACTACCGACTTTCCCAGTCGAAAGAACGATACCGGAGAGCTCCGTCAACAACCATTCAATACCCTCGAGCGCTTCAATAGCCAAAACGGACCAATTCAACGTCTCAGTCCCGCTATGGTACACCAACGATACCATCTACGTATTCGCGGGTGTCGGCGAGCCCACCAGCACCTTGCCCTCATACAACATTACCTCTGGGACGTGGCAATCCGTGCACGTGGCCGGCGGCGATTTCAGTTTCGGCAACACATCGTATGCCCAGTCCGTCAGTGTGCCGGACTCGGGCTTGAGTTTCGCCAGCGGTGGTGTTTCGCCTTACACCGGACCCAGCATGTTGCGCTTCGATGCTTCGGATCCGGAGAACCTCTCGTGGACGAATGAGACGTCGGGGAATGGGTCGTATGGCATAGAGGTCCCGAATCTGGCGTCTGGCGCCCTGATATATTTACCTGCGGGCGAGCAAGGCATTCTGATCAATTTCGGGGGGTATAATGTAAGTGACTTTCGTAAGTACTAAATCGCTTCGGGCATCAGATTGACGGTGCTGGTACCAGGCAACTGCAGGCATAGATTCAAACTCTGGGTGGCCACTTCCCTCGAGTTGTGCCGTCATCAACGTGTACGATATCGCCTCCCACACCTGGTGGGCTCAAGAGGCCTCCGGCGATATGCCACCGGACTACCTGTGCCAATTCTGTGCCGGGGCCGCCATCTCACCCGACGACGGAGCGTTCCACATCACAGTCTACGGCGGATTCAGCTTGCTGGAGGAGCGATCGTATGAGACCGTGTACACGCTCAGCCTCCCGTCCTTCACCTGGATCAACGCCACCATGGTCTCGGATCAGACCAACGCGGAACAACAGGTCAACGGTACGATCGGGCGCGATCAACAGAATTGCCAGATGTACAATGGTGCTCAGCTCGTGGTGCTGGGAGGTAATATCAGGGCGTTGGCGGACTCCTTGACGGACGGAGCGTGTAGCCAGGTCTTCTCGCCTGTGCGAGCCTTGGATCTCTCGACGTACACGTGGCAGACTAGTTTCGATCCCAGAGTTTCGTTCCAGGTACCATCCGTCATTTACAATGTGATCGGCGGAGAGTAGGTCAAGGTTAGCCCGAGGAGTATGCGGGAAATCTAGTCTGACTGACGAGTGCTGCAGTGCCAACGGCGGCGCCACCCAGACTGAACCGTCATCAGGCTGGGCCGACCCCAAACTCGCTTCCGTCATGAAGCAGCGCGCACCCCGAGCAACCAGCACATCCTCGCCAACGACCACCCCCACCTCAACAACCACACCAATTACTACGCCAACGCCGCAAGCACCTCACTCAAACACCGCCGCCATCGTCGGCGGCGTAGTGGGCGGCCTCGCAGCCCTCGCCATCCTCGCCGGTGCGGCCTGGTTCCTCTGGCGTACCCTTCGCAATCGCAACGGCAGGGGCAAGGAAGGAAACGGATATGGGCACGTCTCCGCGGAGTCCAAATCGCCGGTCGAGATGGAAGGAAGGCATCTCGGCGAGCTGCACGGCGATGACAGGCCGCTGGAGGCGGATACTACTCATGTGTACGAGATGGCTGATAAGCGGCAGACGGAACCGAGTGAGCTTCCTGGGATGAGGTTATAGCCCGTCAACGTGAAGGAGAGCGGAAAACCGACGAAGGTGCCATGCGGTGTGAATGATCTGCTGCGTTAGTCAAACTAGAGTCCAGGGAACAGTTACCGGACTTACGAACATAAACGGTGTAAATGGGCTTCTGTACAGACATTTTGCGTACAGGCGCGAGCGCATCTACAAGTCCGCTTACACAAGGCTTGCGGAGCTTGATGTCTACCTGTAGCTAGGAATATACGTCGTGGATGAGTGAAGAGTGGCAAGGACCGCGAGCCGATTGTGAGGCAGGCTTGGCATATCAGTCCAATGAGTCATGTGGTTCACGACAGTCCACAAAGCATGCGGGAATCAATCGATTGGGTATCTCGGCAATGGTACGGTACAGATAGCAGCTCTCCGTGTCAACCGCCGGGTCAGCGTACCGTACGGCATGCAAACGACACTCCCGCCCCACAGCCTGCTCATCACGGCTCCGCGCCCAGCGTATTCCACGCTTGCGCCACCTTCGGCACCCTCGGACTCTTAGACGGCGCACTCGTCACGCTCCGCATGGCATCTTGCCGGCCATTCGTACTCGACGTCAGCCGTCGTAGCCCTTGTTTCCAACCGCGGATACCAGAAGACTTGACAGTATGCTGAGACTGCTGCGGTTCATCAGCGGTATTCGCTCGGCCGATGGACATGTCATCGTCCGAGAACGGCTCCGGCTCGTCGCCCGCTTCGTCACCAGACATCAGATCGTTCTGTAGTCGGGGAGGTGTGCGCTTCGTCATCAATGCCGGGGTGGTCACGGAGCGATTGTGGAGGCCTGGACGTGAGGCCAGATTCGTAGTCTGCGCGAAAGCTCCAGGGTTCATGACGATTGGAGGCTTATGGGCAGGCGGGTATCGCGCTTCGGAGCTGGCGAAGCCGCCTTGGAAAGAAGTGACGCTCGCGTTGCGCTGGAGCGAGTGGTGCAAGATGGGCAGGGTCTGCTCGTGGTAGATCTCCTCGCGCTCCTCGTGGCCGTTGCTATTCCGCAGCACGCCACCATCCTGTTGCTCACCCGACGAAGTCTTCGGTGGATCATCGAAGAAGTCGTCAAGGTCTTCCAATCTCTCGGCCAGCTCTCCCATGTTGCCATCAGTGCGAGTATCGTCTGACATCATGGTAGTGGTACGATCGGTAAAGTACGAGTCGTACAGGTAGTCATCCTTGTGGAACCCAATATCGGGAGTCGTGGGTTCCTCCTGTACTCCGCTCAAGCTCGTATAGGCGAGCGTGTAGAAGACGGCGTGAACGTTGCTCCTCGTCTGCGCCGAGTGTATGGCTGGCATCGGGATTGACCACCCGGACTCTTCAGGTATACCGTACAAGCTTTGCGTGCTCTCGTACTCCTTACGCGTCGCGCGACTCGAATGCGACCCAGCCATGCTCATGCGCAGGTGCTTGTTGTCCAGCGGAGTCCCAGTCATCTCTATCACATTGTCCAGCACCTCTAGCGCTTGCTGACAATGCTCCGTCTGCAGTAGGCGAAGTAACGGCGATATGAGGTCAGGGCCTTGACTCGCAATCTCAGGTTTGCGCATGTCGACGTCCGGCACAATCACGCAGAGTATCTGCATCGTCGTGACCTTGAACCAGTCTACCTGGTTGTTCACCATGCCTAGCATAAACACAAGACTTCGGAACTCCAAGGTTGGGAAGTACGCCGTCCGTATGGCCCTCACTATCCGCGACAGAGACTCTTTCGTCTTCCAATAGCTAGCGTGGGCGAAGCTCTCCAGCGCTTCCGCCAGCTCAACGTGACCTTGCCCGTCAGCAGCGTATGCGAGTGTTTCGGCCGACCTCTGGCAATCGGGATCGGTGCCATCGCCCTCCATGAAGTGGAGATATCTCGGTAGATTCGCAAGCACGGTGAAGAGTAAGCGTTCCTCGTGGCCCACGATATCGTTTGACGGCAGCTTCATCAGCCGCTCCATGATGGCGAGCGAACGATGCATTGAGATGCTGGACCGCACGCCCTTGTAGATCAGGGCATGCAACCCATTGAATCCGCCTTCCCACTTCGCCGGCTGGCTTTCGCGTAGAATCTTGAGCACGGCCGGATCACTGAGGTCCATTTTCGTAAGCAGCAGATCGAGCATGCTCATGCCCTCTTGGAATTCGCGCTCAAAGATCGTGTCAAGGCAAGCGCAGGTGGTCCAGAATAGCTGCGGGTAAGCAAGCAAGTCAAGCGTGGTAAGCCCGTCAATGATGCTGCGCAGGGTCGTCAGGATCTCCAGCGAGAAGACGAGGTAATCATGATTCTCGTCGTCCGCGATGGTGTTGGACAGTCTCGCCAGCATATCCGCCAGCATCTGCTGGTCCAAAGTGGTGGAGATGCATCTGAAAACCTGGAACGACCTGCACGCGATATGCCGCACCGCGCACGACGTGGCCCACTGCATGGTCATCCGTCCCCACTCTTCCCGCAGCCCAGGATAGGTAACCGAGAAGATCTTGACCACCTCGTCCACGACATAAGACATCGGTTCCGAGACTGCTCGACTAGTCTCCTCACCAGCCCGGATCTCACTGTCCGCGTACGACCACACAATCTTCGGGTCATGCGTCCTAACAAGGTCGATGAAGTCTTCGATAGACTGCTTGTCTGGCTCGGTGTTCCCGGGCTCAATCTTCGAAATGACAAGCTCATGTATGAGATGCACGAGCATCTCCTTCGCCTGATCCTGCACAATACTGACATACTGATCCCACTGCACCAGCACGACCTGCAGCAGCGTCGGGACCTTGTCAGCCGGGAGTTGTATGGGTGACACGACAAGATCAACAAGCAGAATCATGCTCAGCTGTCCGAGCGACAGACTGTTCTGCTTGGCTCCACCCGGCAACACCGCCGCAAGATCTGCAATGTACGGCAGATTCGCCGCATCAGTTGGTCGCTGCGCCGCTTCCCGGCGCTCGGCGACCATGGTCTTCGGACAGATCTGTAGCAGCAAGTACTCAATAACCCGCGCACCTGCCGGCGTCTTGGAGAGGAAGACGACGATCTGCTTCGCGTAGGTGACGAAGTTGTGCTCCTTGCGATCAAGGCAGATGGTGATGATGAAGTCGAGAACCAGCTGTACATTGCCGGCGTAAGGTCCCGTAGCGAGCGCCTGCCAGAGGGCTTGGATCTCGTTGTGCAGGGCAATGGGACTTTTGGCGGTGATCTCGAAGAGGTTCACCAACAGCATGTACGAGGTCGCCGTCGGACCACCGTTGGGGTCGAGGTGTAGTTCGATAGTCTGTATCCACGGCAGCATGCCGGTGACCATATTTCGCTGATGGTCCGGCTGTAGCTCATTGAAGTACGCCGAAAACTCCGAGAACACATGGAAAGCAAGTTCGGGATGCTGCTTCGACAAGCGGCGAGAGATCTCGAATTGAGCGAGCTTGTACACCGCCGTGGTCTTGTCGGAGACACTGATGTCCAGATCCTGCAGCTTGGACGTCTTGCCCTGCCGCTCCTCTAACGTCCGCAGGAGCCGTCCAGACTTGACTCGTATGCTACTATCTTCGTTTCCCAGGGTGTACAGCCCAGCGCAGAGGACCTTCCAGAAAGGTATCGGCACGCTCGTATGGTTCGTCAAGACACTGGTGACGACCTCGAAGTAGCTGGTCAATGCCTTGGGCGTCCGCGCGATATAGCACATCCGCATGGTCTGGGCCATCAGGTACGGTAGGTCGACATTCTGCACAATGAGATTCTGCAGCGCGCGACGGCCGACTGTGTGCATGCGATCGCTGGGTGAGTCGAAGATCGCGGATACCCATGACAGCATACGTCGCACGTCGAACTGCATCAATATCTTGTTGTCGGCCACGAAGTTCAGTGGCCCGGCGCAAAGAGCTGCCATGGCACTGAGGGCGGCAGTCTGCAACTCGTTCTTCTCCTTCTCCAAAGCCGAGTTGATAATGCCTCTACTGCGAAGGTCCTGCTCGCGATCCAGCAATGACCGACGCAAGTGGTCTTCCTGGCGGCGGAGCTGTTGCTCATGAGGCGAGAACCCGCACCAATTCTCCATCAAGGCGAAAGCGGCTTGCCTCGATTGGAAAGACATCCACCGCGACGCATCCTTCAGCACCCGCGTGCACTCGTACAGACTCTCCAAGAGCGTGCAAAAGTGCGTCCTGAGCTTCTGAAAGCCGAGCTCGCCCTGGATCTCAGTATCGCTGAGGAACAGTCTCAGATGCCTCGCGTAGTCGACCATGTACGAAAGAACAAAGTCATCATTACTGACCGTCGGCTCCTGCAGGAGATGGCAGGTCAGACTCAAAAGGTGCGTGATCTCCGTGCGCAAGTTGTCTGTCCGAGGATCCCGTCGAGGCCCGCTCACACTTCGTTGATGCGCATTGAGACGGTCCTTCGCTTCGCTACTACACATCGCGACGTACGGCTGTAGGAACCCAAGGAAGGTCTGGAGAAGCGTCGCGTTCGTCGCACCCAGCCCGGCCGTAGCAGCACTCCTGACCGATGCATTGGATACAGCCAGGAACGGCACGACCTTCGGGAAAAGCTCGTTCGCGGAAGCGATCTTGTCCTGACTCGTTGACGAGGACTTCGAGCTCTTGCGAGTATGCTGGGAAGCTTGACTTGACACTGGCAGCAGCGTGGCACCTGACGAAGAGCTTCCGCCGATGTTGGTCAGTGTCGTACAGGCGAAGATCAGATGAATCTTCCATTGCTCGATAATGATGTCCGGAGCTGAACCAGCGACTCGGCTCGCAGGCTTCCCTGGAGCGAACGCTTGCTCAATCGCAGCGTATGGTGTTGACTTCGGGCCGTCTGCGAGCGAGGCGATCGTGCGGTAGCTGTGGGACAGCCGCAGGCAGACCAGCTCCCTCGTGAGAGCGACGGCGTGCAAACACGTCTCCGAGCTCAAGCGGACCAGATTCGGGAAGAGCTTGAACCAAAGGTTGGTGTCATGCGCCACGTCACTGCTGCATAGCTCGACCAAGGTGCTGTTCAGGTTGCTCTTCCGTAGCCCCTTCTGAAGTCGGCTTCGTTCCGCGAGCGACAGCCTCTCGTCATTGACATCGATGACTTGCTGAGTGCTGCCCTCGAGTATGCTGATGATACGCTTCGACGGCTTGCCGAGCGCTGTATCAAATTTCGTGATGAGGCGCAGCACATTGACCGCCACGGCACGGACCACACGTGACGGCGAGCACAAGAAGAACAAGCCGTGAGACTCCACCTCGTCGACGTGAGCCAGCATACCCGAAAGATCCAAGGGCAGGCGTCTCGCGGCAGGGTCATTCTCCTCCACCGGTTCTGCTTTGGCCTTGCGTGTGCGCTGTTGTATGTCGTCGATCCAGATCTGCAACAACTCGACGTACAGCTTGAGCGTGCTTTCAATATGACCCGGTCCGAGCAGGCTGCCATCCGAGACGGTGGAGTACCGATCATCAAAATTGAAGATGAACCTGGCGAAACCGATCGTGACCTGCTGGGCATGCGACTGTCGAGCGATGGACTTGAGAGACTGCGCCGACGACTTCGCGATATGCGACTGAACGTGCGCTGTGCCGGTGCACAAAAGGTTGACGAGCGAATTGATCGAAAGGTGAGGCGACAGACACCGAGGCAGGGCTTCGACGGCGACATGTAAAAGGTCGTAATAATGCTGTCGCACGTCGGTCGGGTTCGTCAAGTCATCCCTTCTGCTGAACGTGAACGCCTCCGCCATCGGCGTCTTTGGTGTGTGCGACGCAAACTTCTCATCGAGCACGGCTTGACCGCCAAATGTATAGTCACAGATCACGGTCAGTTGACCCAATATCTTGCAGAACTTGATGTAATACTCCTTGGTGACCTCGCTGAGATTAGTGGTCATTACCGGTCGTGAGAGCCGTTCCGTCCGTCCAGCGGACACCGCAAAGCCCTGAGATCGCGTGCGACGGTGTGTCATGGGCGATCGCGAAGCCGGGTCCGTCAAGGCATCGCACTCGAATCTCGTCGGAAACGGCGGCGGTTCGCCCTTCTCCAAGTCGGCCATGATAGCCAGGAAAGCTCGGATGGCGATGACCGTCTTCTCAGGGTCCAGGCTTTCGATACGCAGGTCTCTCTCCGGGCCTCCAAACAGCTCGGCATTCATGAGCGGGAAGACAATGGTGCGGAAGCAGATATCCTGATACTTGAAGCCGATGATGCGGATCAGCTGGATCAAGGGATCGGCTATGACCGGGTCCGTAGAAATCAAGACTCGCTTGCCGCCTTGAAAGACGAGCCTTACGACTTCGTCAAGCTTCCTCGCCACAGCGTTCGGAGAGTCGGAGAGACGGTATAAGTATCGCCACACAAGTCGACACACTGCCTTGAGTGTGTGTGAACGTCCCGCTCGGTCTCGTGCTTTCGGCTGCACAGATGTGATCAGAGGAAGCCAATGTGATACGAACTGTTCTGCTGGCGAGACACAAAGGAGGACAGCTTGCAATGGATAGACATAGGGCCAATGATCTGCTTTCGAAAGCATCAAGGTAAGCTTGGGTTGGATGATGTTGACGACTTCTTTCCATCGAGCCGTGTCGAGCTCACATGTGGCCGTTGCAGCGATAGGAAGCATCAGATGTTCGAAGAGCTCGGCGTAAGCATGCTTCATCACCCGACCGTGCACTTCGGCAAAGAACTTGGCGAGAAGGCGCATGGTGTCGCATCCATGTACCCAAGCCTCTTCCGGCGTGGAGCGGACCTTCAGCCAGCGCATACTGTTCACGAGAAGAGCGGTTTTGGTAGCCAGCCTCGAGTCCGCGAGCCCCTTCACCGAAAGCTTTTGCTGGGCCTTCACCAGATCTTTCACAAAACGATCCGCGACCTCCTCGAAACGCACACCGCTCATCACACCCAATAGCTGCCCTCGGATCTCCCAGTTGGCATGTATGACCGGCGATGTCATGAGCAGATCCGGGTCTGCGCTTTGCAACTGGCCGTATATGACATCTTCGAGCCGGCCAGCTGTGTTGAGGTTGCCGTCCGGCCCATTGAGCGCTTTCAGAGTGGTCTGGCCGATGATCTCGATCAGAACCCGGCAAAGAATGTAAATCGATATGGTGGAACGCCGGTCAGCGGCCAACACTTCCTGTTCCTTGTCTGACAAGTCCTGTCCACCAGACAAGGAAGCCGTCGGATAGAGAGTGCCGTTAGGGGTGGCGCGCTGTGTGGTCATGATAGTTTCCCGCATCTGCTGAAGCTCGCCGAACATCTGATTAGCAATGTCGGCCTTCTTCTTGCGCCAGTGTATCACCGAGTCTATCAGCGAGTTGGGCTTGTGGCGGTTGATGTGACCCAGAGAGCAGATCAACTGGTCGAACGACGGGTCCGCGCCAGGGCCGCAGATGGCTTCGACACGTGGCTCCGCCGCGCCAGGTCTCGGTATGCAGCTCTCTATGCGGTCGTCCGCCTCCGCGATGAAGGAGGTGAATAGATGATGTAGCGCATATTCTCCCACCGTCTTCAGCTCTTGTTGGGTATGCGGCCGTGACTGCGACCGGCTGTGTTCGTGGCTCCGCTTCACCCTGCCGCTATGCATGCGCTCTGGGCGTCTTGGTTGTGCCCCCTTCTCCACGCCGCGATTGAGCTGCGACACCGCGCCAGTGACGTTGTTGCTATGCAGCGTGGCGAGGGACGGGCTCTTCTTCAAACCATTCGCCGCCGCATTCTCGGGAGCACCATTCGACATGACTTTATGCGGACTCAATGGACTAGTGTTGGCCGAGGCGAGCAGACTAGCATTGCGCGAGTGCTGGACGCCGTGCACGATGGACGTCTGGCGGTGGTGGCCGTACAACGAGGGCTTCCGATCCACATCCAGGCTTTGTTTCGGCCGCGTCTGCGCGCTCGGCGTAACGCCCCGCGGCGAAGCATTCTGCGGGCTCGTCGCACTCAGCGCGCGGCCCCGGGTCGCGAACTGCTCGCGCGGCGCGGGAAACGGTACGGTGGGCGGCGCGACCAGCAAGGGCTCCGGCGGCGGGCTGGAGCTGAGGTTGAAGGAGGGGGGGGATGGGGAGGTCGCGGTCACGGCCCTCCCAGATGGCGGCGAAGGCACGGCTGTTGAGACGCAGTGTGTCGTCAGCCCAGTGTCTTCCTGCATTACGATTCTCCCAAACCTGCGCGGCTCAAAACGAACGAGTGGTGGACCCCTCTCTGCCAGCAGCGTGGATGCAATTTCCGCAGGAGGAACATACTCATCCTATCCAGTACTCCCAAGGTAACATCGCACCCGGGCTAGCTTTCAGCCGTTGCTGCACTCGTGAAGCATATCCTTCTTTGTCGGCCCCGCGTGCCAGGCCGTCATACCGTCGGCGTCGGCGTCGCGATGATGAGCGAAGGTTCTCAAGCACCGACGCCAACGTCTAGAAACCGTTTGTGCCTGCAGACGACTAGGCCGGAAGAGGGTCGTTTCACATCCTGCGCAGGGTCGCTTCGCCGGCGAATTAGCTCAGGGCGATCCAATCTTCGCACATCACACGCCGTCGAGGACGTGACTGGTTCGAGTGGTAGTGATGAAGCGTGTGGTATTCGACAAGTAAACGTAAGGTAGGCAGCGGCAATGGCGAGAAAGTGACGTCTCCCCATCCCACAGGGCAAAGTGTGGCGCTGCTGCAAGATGGGACGAGTGTGGAAGGCGCGATGCCACGACTGCATCGTTCAACTCCACCTACCTCTTACGGTCAGACTAACGACAGCAACGAAGATATTGGAGTTATCATCACGCGAGCAGCCAGCGACAGCGACACCGATACCGTTTTATCTAACCTCGCTACGTGTACTCTCCCGAGCTGTATACCATGGTCTTCCGTCTCCGAAGCGAGCTGTGAGTACCATCAAAGCATTACAATTACCGCCTGTCGTATCACAGACAAGCCCGCGAAGGCAGCCAACAGAGTCGTCGGTGGTCCTCAACCAGCCCATCGACCCGAATCGCATGACCGTGCCGCCGTCGTCAAAAGAAAAAGAAAACCGTAAGCATGAAAAAGTTAAGTAACAGATAGCCATCTGTAGTTTGCGTCCCGGAAATACCATGCTCCTAGGCGGCCAAGAAGGGCGGCCAACACATTGTTCGATGTTGTGTGCTGAGTGTGTGGGTGTGTGTGGGTGTTGAGGTAGTATGTCGCTGTGCAGTGTCGGCAGTGATGGACAAGCATTTCATCAGCGGGTCGAGGATGCAGTGATGTGGGCACGCCAGCAATGCGTGCGCTCGTGTGTGATCATGATTCGTAACGAGAGTCGTGGTGGCGTGCACAAGTACGTTGTAAAGACGGAATGGATGTGCGGTGCGTGTGGGTGAGTGACGGTACTCCGGCGGGGACCTTTTACTCCTGCTCGGAAGCAGCGGCGGAGTCGACGGGACTGTTGACCGCGGCGGAAGCCGGGGATGTGAGGACCGGCTTGCAGTCTGCGGCACCGTCGTCGACCTTGACATCGCGGCCGGAAGCGGCGCTGAGCTGGACAGCCGGCTGCGACGTACCAGAGTACTGCATGCTGCCAGCGAGCGGGCTGCGAGCGGGCATCTGCCTGACGGCCGACTGAGCCCAACGCTGACCCTGGATCGGCACGTTGGCGGTGGTGCCCAGGTACTGATCGAACTCGTTGGCGCCGGCGGTAGTATCGTGCATGGTCGTGCCAGCGTACGGCAGGCGGCCCTGACGCCAAGCTTGGGTAGCGTACTCGTACTCGGCGGAGCGGAACTGGCGGGCAGCTTGGGTCTGCTGCTTCAGAGCCTTCTGCTCCTGGGTGTCGGCGAAACGGATCTGGACCAGGAGCTCCTCGCCGTTGGACTGGATCGCGTGGTTGTTGTAGGCTGCGATGACCTCGTCGCAGGCATCACGGCTCTCGAAGCGAGCGAAGCCGACGCCGCGGCCGTGGCCGTTCTTGTCCCGCAGGATGCGAGATGAGCACACCTTGTGCGGCGGGAACATGTGTGCAAGATCGTGCTCGTTCATCGACTTCGGCAAGTTGGAGACGTAGAGGTTGGTGTTGTTATCATCGGCGAACGTCTTCAGCTTGGAATAGAACGACTCCTGTCAGGACCGTCAGTATAAAACATGGACGACGGTTGGTTACTGATGCCACGTACCCTCGCGAAGCTGACCTCGTAACCAAGGTAGTGGAAGCCACGGATGCAGTTCTCGGCATCCTCGTAGTTGTGGTACTTGACGAAGCCGAACCTGTCACAGCGTCAGCAGTGCGGCAAAGCGGCGGGGGCTGTGTACCCCATCTTACCCTTTGCAAAGCCCGGTGGTCATGTCGATGATAGACTTGGAGCTCTTGATGTCCCCAAAGCGCAGACCCCAGTTCTCCAGCATGGCATCGGTGGTCTCCGGCAGCAGGCCACGGATGTAGACGTTGGTCTCACCACGCTGGTTCTCCAGAGCGCGGTCCAGGGGCTTGAGCGGTGACGACGGGGCGGGAATGGCACGAGGGATCGGTGGCTCGCGGGATCGGTGGCTCGCGGGCGACGAGCAGCTTGATGCGAGGGGAGACGTCGCTCAACTCAGGCTGCTTCGCAATGGGGATGCCGTATGGTCCGATCATGGATGTCGGCGACGGAGTGCTGTGCGTGAAGACGCCGCTGGGTGAGCGATTGATGGCGACACCGGCATGACCGTAGCCTGGGTAGCCGGCATAGGACGGCGTGGCTGGCTGATCGTTCTCGTTCGACGAGATGGAGTCCCGACGCGGCGTGATGAGAGTCGGCACATCAGCAGTGGCACCGGTCGTCGGCGTCCAGTTCTGCGACAGCGGGCTGTTGTCGTGGTGCTGATAGCCCTGGTAGTTCATCTGGGCTATGTACTGAGTCGCATGTGGAGTGTACATGTTGGGCGAATGGGTGTTGTTGCCGGCGCCGTAGTTGTTGTTCGGGAACACGTACTGACTAGCACCACCGTAGAGAGCGGTCGGCACTGCGGCGACGGAGAGGTTGTTGTAGTGTCCGGCACCGGTCGACATCATGGCGTTCTTGGCCTGGGCTGCGAACGACTGGTTCTGCAGGGTCATGCCTTGGAAACCATGAGCGAGGGCGGCGAGGTCCATGTTCTGGTTGGTATGCATGCCTCCGTAGGTCTGCCCGCGTGCACCGTACTGGTTGTTGTACATGTTGCCGGTGCCGTAGCCGCCCATTGGCCGGTTGTAGTTGGTGTTCTTGTTGTCTCCCATGGTAGCTATTGCTGCTCGCGTCAGCATTGCTTCGTCGATACCCTGGTACTCCGTCGTACAGCCGTGGCGGCATGTGTGACATTGAGCGTGTGGTACAACGCCGTCTGGTGACGTGCGTGGGTGAGGGTGGAGGTGTGGGTGCCAGCGGTGTCTGATGGGAAAGAGCTGCCTTACCGTTGATTGTTGCTGTTGTCCGGACGTCCAAGGGTCGAATGCCGAGATCAGGAGTGTTCTGCCTATCAGGGAATCAGGTCAGCTTGCTGTCGCTCTCAGGAGCCCACGGATGGCTGAACAGTGAGCTATTGACCATGGCGTGACCGGCTGTGGCTTGATTGTTTCGGCTTGGGCGTGTGGTGTACGGATCAGTCTGCACTCACCTGCTGGATCTGCCGGAGCAGGAGTTGGTGGATGCCGGAGAGGGTCGTGTGGGTGGTGACGGCGAGGTCGATGTGGTGCGAGTAGCAGCAGAAAGGAGTGACGAAGCTGGATGCTATGCGTGACAGTGTCTGTATCAACAGCGTGTCCAAAGACAATGGTAAAGGGATGACAGTGAAGTTCGGATGGGTGTGAGGAAGGGAGAGAGAAAGAGGAGGGAGAGTCAACAACAGAAGGTGAGAAAAGATGTCGAGGCCAAGCTCCCGTGCACTCGGGCCGTAGTGTCGACGAGAGAGGAAGGAACTGCTGGCTCTTCGGGAAACGCACCTTCGGCAAGACCGCTGCTGGTTCTTTCTGCTATCCGTCTGTCGAGAAGGCGTGTTGTTGTTGCTTGCAATTGACAAAGTACCCGATTGCCGGTGATGTACAGTCGATCGTGTTGGTCGATATCCGCGTGGTGGTCGGTTGGGACGAGACCGAGGGGTATGCTCAAGGGCGAGGATACTACGAGGTGGCGTCCTTTAATGTACAAGTTGTCAATATCGATGTTTCGGTAGCGATAAGAAGGTGCTATCAACAACAAGTACTCGAGGAGGAGGAGGGAGAGAAAAGAGCACAGGTGACCTCGTCGCGGGCAGCAGCTGCCTTTTGTTAAACCGTTCGTCTCTCTCGGCGGTCACGCGTCTGTGCCTTGTGCTACCCAGCGGCTCGCTGATTGTAAGGTATTGCATCTGTGCTCTCTGTCTCCTGCAAGCCGCTCCGCCTTTGTTATCGAAACGCCCAAGACTCCCCTTCCCTTTCCTTCCTTTCCTTTTCCCCCTGCGAACTGCACCACATGGCTGGTACGCCAGAGCTGCGCTGCACCTGCACCTGCACCACGCCACGAACGCTCTTTGCAATGGCGGGCATTGTGAAGCGTTACCTGCCATTGTTCGCTCGTGCTCTCATGAGGAAGCTACAAAGCACCTACTGGTAACGGATCTACCTGAGGTGGGGCTGGGAGCCATCACCGTGAACCTGGTTCTGGTTCTGTTCTCCCTTTGTGAGGTGTCGCCCCCGATCCTCTCAGCGCTGCATCTGTGAAGTCAGCAAGAACCAAACCTTCCTTGCAAACGGCCATCGGGACCCAGCCGCTAGTGCTGCACTCCCGTTGAAGCTTCGAGGGCAGCCTGGGATACATGTAAGTTCAGATGAGCGTGGAGTTCGCCGTTTGACAGCAGTCAACTCGGCCTCATGTCATCTCACGGTGGAGCTGCGAGTGCGGAAGAGGGAGTTCGCTGTACCTGCATACGCGAACGGGAGAGACCCGGTTAACTGTGCCTTATCTAATTAGCACCGGGTCGAGCTGCATGAGTTGAGGTGCTCATGGCCAAGTCGAGCTGTCAAGATGTTTGAAGCTGACGGGGCAATTCAGCATAACAATCGTGTGGCAGTCCTGTCGCCGGCACATCTCACCTAACAACCCTCTTCCCATCTCACTGCCAGCTGTGTCCTCATTGAAGCGTACAAGCATCCGTACCTCTCACGCCCCTCGTCCCAATCGCTCGAACGCCCGGCTCTGTCCCATCTCGTCTCACAGTAGCACTGTATCGCTGCCCGGCTCGACCCAATCTCGCGATCTGCGCGTGTGCGCTGTCCACAACCAGGGCAAGGGCCTCATACGCAAGGAAAACCCGCCGGCTGTCCCTTCCGACCTGCTGTACGACAGAAGCCGGTGAGGGGGGGAAGAAGAGGCGCCTTCCAGAATGATCGCCTTTCTCCACGGATGAGTACCCAGAGTAAAGCCCACGCCCACGAACGAAACGTTGCGCAACCTCTCCTCCTCTCCGTGACGAAGATCCGAGCGACATGAACACGTCGTCCGCTTCCCCTTCTCCCCCATCGGCCCGCAATCCATCACATCACTTCTGTAACCCGGTAAGCGACATCTGCCCGCCCCCGACACCTGTCAAACCTTCAAGGTTATCATAACCCGGCTCTTGGGCCAAAGCATCCGTAGCCCCCCGCCGTACAGCACAGCAGTAGCGCGCATACCTGCGTGATGGAGGACGTTTGGACTCGTTTGAATGCAGCGACACAGCATTGCCGTACCAAAAAGTCAACGAGTGGCCTGACTCGGGGGCCACGGTATGTACTGTACTCGTGATTGTACGGGTAAGGTATGCGTTTATGATTGGAACACAAAGGGTGGTGCGCTTTGCCATTGCTCCCGCTGCTCTCCTTTCCTTCTGCAGGCAGCCGGGGCAGTGGAGATGCTCGGTCGAGCGCGCCACCCTACTTCTCACGGTGGTCACGTGCGAGAATTCTGAGGCTGTCCCTACTTGTATTCCTGATAATCACAAGAGCATAAGAGCATCATCTGGTCTGGAAACAGTCTGTGGTGTGCAGTTTGTGGTTTCAGGGAGTAGGAAGAGGAGCATGTCCGCTGGAATAGTCAAACCAACGTTGGGAGTCGCACCCAGCTTGATGACTTAAATCGATTATACATTGCTAAAACACTACACTAACAAAGCGACAAAGACCAAGAACGTGCGGAATGTTCTCAGCCATTACACCGGGCTGTATCATGGCCCGTTCTGTCAAGTGACCCACCTGCTCTCTCGAAGAAGCTCTCTTCTCACTGCGAAGCCTTCATCGGAGCACCACGACCTCTACCACCCCTGTAGCCACCCCTCTGCGGCCGCCAGCGAGCACCACCCTCCGCATTCGCGGGCGGTGTTGCCGCCGCGGCAGCCGGCGTAGTTGGAGCAGCAGGTGCAGGCGTCGGTGCCTTCTGGAAGCTCGCCTTCCTCGACTCAGCGTTCGGCGTAGCAGCCGGCGTAGTAGCAGCGGGAGTAGGCGTGTTCGAACCGCTACCCTTCGCGCTGCCCTTCCCGTCTTTGCCTTTGCCCATCTGTCCGGATGGCTTCCTCTCCGCAGCGGCCTTCGTCTTCTTGCCCGAAGGAGCGGCAGACCTGACAAGCCTATTGCTGTTCTGCAGTCTCGTCCCAGGGATCTTGATGTAGACGCCTCCCGCAGGCTTCGGCCACCAGGTTCCCGGCAAGACAAACGCGGTGTTAGCCTCGATCGGCCTCAAGTGGTGTGAGTTGATGGGCATTCTGAGCAGATTGTACTCCGGTTCCGTGAAAATGTCCCGGTGGTACCGCACATTGCGTGGGAAATGCACCATGGGTTTCGAGCCGAAGCTACGCTCTTCCTGGAACATGTAGTCGATGGTAGGCTTCGACGCAACGTCCTCACTACTGTCGATGGTGAAACCCTCGATCGTGACATGCTTCCTGGGCGGAGTCACCGGCAGAGACACCGTAGCTGATGTCCCGGCCGGCACGTCGTCCATCAATGCCTTCGTCGACGATGCGACTGCGAGCGCTGGACCGTGCATCTTCGGGGTGGTCTTCGGCGGCGTTTTGGGCGGGGATGGCGGCACCTCCGTCTGGATGTTGGCGCGACCAAACAGCCCATTGAACCGAGCTTGCCACTCGCCATTCTGGACGAGCGGTCGTGCAGCACCCGGCGGTCCAAATGGGGCAACGTGACGCTGCGGCATCGTGGCAGGTAGTGCTTGGGACTGCGGTGGTGAGGCCTGGACAGATGCCGCAGGAGGCAGCTTGACTCTCGGCGGGGGCGGAGGAAGCTTGATGTGAGGATGCTTGTTGTCGCCGCTGTACACCGGGTGAGCTGCACTCTCCGGTGGCGGCGGTGACTGGTCCTTCGTCGGAGCTTCTGGCACACCCGGTAGCGGTCCGGTTGGAAAGTTGACGTTGCCCTGGTACGCTGCCAAGGGCTGCTGTTGCATGCTCGGTGGCGCAATTGGCGGTTGCCGAGCGGGCAGCCCACCATGAGCCGAGTTACGCGAACCGTCGGGGATGCGTACTGTGTTCTCGCCGATCGACTTGGACGGCTCGTCGAGCGGTGATGCAGTCGGTACAGGCCCGATCGGCTGCGTCTGCGTGCTAGGCGGGGCCGGACTGAGCGTGGACACCGACCTTGCGCCTTGTGCGTCGTGGACGGTGTACTCCGTCGATTCAAACCGGCGCGGTCCTCCGAGCCTGCCTTTTTCGGCTGAAGTCTTCTTGAAGGTCTCGTTGATGACATTTTCACGTGGAGGTCCAATCACTGCTTCCTTCTGCTTCCGTGCAGCAGCATCTGCGTCTGCCGCATATTGATGTGGTAGTGTCGCAGCCGCGTTGTTCCACGAGGAGATGGCATCTTGGCGCTGCGTAGGCTGCTGTTGCTGTAGCTGTGCTCGAGACGGCGGTGCAATCGGTGCAGGCAGGTGGGTTTGGCGACCCAAGCCAGGGGCTGGAGATGGCCCGTTGTTACGAGAAGTGCCCCAGGTAGCTTCGGGTCGAGAGTCTATGCCAGGTGGCGGGAACCCACGCTGCTGATCAGATAGCTGTTGCTGCTGTAGGCTGGGTGACCGAGAGTCCTGGCCAAGCCCTTGTGGCGAGATACGGTTTGCTGTGGCTGGAGGACCCATGCCAGGCGGAGGCGGTAACGCAGAAGTCTGTTGCGACGTTGGAAACGGAGCAAAGCTGCCGACTTTCTCGAACGTGCCGTTGCCAATGCCAGAGGTGCCCCACACGTTGCCATTCGGTGCCGTCGTATTCCAGCCAGAAAAGGTGTCGTTACCCGCAAGTGGCGACCGACCAAACGGCTGCTGCTTGCGCTCCCCTGGCGACGAGTAAGACGATTGCGGTGGCCTGTACGGCGTTGCTTGCTGTGAGAATGGAGCGCGCGCATTGGCTCTTGGCGAGAGGTGAGCACGTGGCGCCGACCGCTGTGTTTCGTCGGTGGAGGTGGCAGACCGCTCGGGCAAGCCAGCTGGCTGTGCTGCCCTGGGTGGTAACGGGGACGGGACCTTCTCTTCAGCTGCAAAGGGCTGAGGAGGTGCAGGAGGAAGTAATTGGTCTTCCGAAGCCGGCGCCGCTTCCGCTGATGCCTCTGCTGGCTCAATCGGGGGTGCGGGCACAGTCTCAATCTTCTCGGAGGGCACGGCTGGCTCGCTCGGCTTCTCAGTAGTCGGAGCTTGAGTCGTGGCGGCAGCAGCCGCCTCAGCTTCCCGCTCCTTTCTTGACTTGCCCGATCCAGCTAGCGCAGCCAACTTCGCCTGTAGCCTTTCATCCCTCTCCTTTGCCGAGCGCTCTTCTTCTTCAAGCTTGCGTTTCTTGGCCTCTTCTCGCTTCGCACGCATAACGCGCTCCTGGACCTTAACCGGATCCTCAACTTCTGTGCCTTGCTCCGGTCGTGGCGGCATCTGCTGGTCCCACGGAGACTGCTGCGCGAAAGCGGGCTTGACCGATTCGCTTCTCGCCGAAACGGGCGACGCTCGCAGGTCGTGCCCAACGACGGTGCTCTGTCTCCTTGATTCTTCGACTGGTGTCGGGAGATCATTAGGCCGGGAGACGGATGACATGCGTCGCGCAGACGGGAGACTGCCCTGACTGACACTCGACCCGCGCCTCCTGCCCCATGAAGATCCATCCATCTGAGTGCTGTTGCGCGTTTGAAACGCAGCAGAGGGCTCGGCAGGACCATGCCCACCCTGAGACGGTCTCTGCAGCAGCGCTGGCTTGCGGAAAGCCGAGTCCGGTCGGATAGACGTACGACGACCCTCGGGTGCTGGCTCGTAGCGGCCGTTGGCCGAGTTGAAGAGCTCGCGAGGTGTGCCCTCACCCTCACGCCAAGAGCGATCGAATGTATCCGCTGCAATCTCGCGCGCAGGTTGAGATGGCGGTTGTGGCTCGTATGCACGAGCATCCTGAGTTGGCAAGGCCGTAGGCTGTGATACCTGCTGCACAGGCGGGTTGATGGACGACATCGAGTCCACGGGAGGAAGCGGAGCCCATGGGGACTTGGCAGGCGTTGGAGCGGGGCTCTTTGCCTTGAGCGAGGGCTTCTCCGTCGAAGGACTGGCGGTCGTAGCACCGTTTGTTTGCTTCGCCTGTAGCGCAGCAATTCCCGGCTTTAGGATGGTCTTCTGCGGTCCGAGCTCGGTCGGTCTCTTCGCGGCCAGAGTTGGCTTGGGAGCTTCGGCTGGTTTGACAGGTGGCACCTCTGCAGCCATTTGCTGCTTCTCGGCCTCGGTGGCTTCCGCAGGCGTAAGCGTAGATTTTGTGCCGTCCATCCAAACCACTGCATCCGGTGCCCAGTCTTCCTCGTCTTCATCAATATCCGCCCACTTCGACTCCTTGCCGCCTTCGTCGGTTTGCAAGCGGGTCGCGAGGTGTATGCCATATTGTTGCTTCAGCTCTTCATCCGTGAAATGCTTCGGAGGCGCCGGAGGTACAGCTGCGAGAAGATCAGTAAGTGTATCCTTACCAGAAGTTTTGGGGGAAATATACGCCGGTTCTTGTTCCACACTTTGCTCGCATCCGGAGCGCCTGCACCCTCTGCTCCCGGGCGCGGTCTCTGTATGCTTTGGAGGGTGCCGGCCGTCTTTGCTATGAGTCTCGGTTTGGCCGCCGCTGGTTGAGATGGCGCCGCAGTGAGTGGACTCGGCTTGTCGCCAGGCTTCGTTGCTGTTGCTGGTACCGGCGACGCAGTTTTGGCCAAGAAGTTCTTCGTCGCCGAGACCTTGCTGAACGTCGTGGGCTTCTTGACCGAGTTCGTCCGGGCGTGGTGGGCTCCATCCTTTTTCTGCTCGCTTCCATCGGCGTCTGCCTTACTGCCCTCCGTATCTGACGTGACGCTTGGCCCACCATCTTCCGCCACACTTCCACCTCCACTCCCAGTCTCCGCCCCATTGAGCAGCTCCACCTCGCTCGCCTCGGCCACATCCGAGATCCCGACCTCGACCGCACTCTCATTCGCGCTTTCCTTCTGGTTGATCGTGTCGACCGTGTCGTTGCCGTCGTCGGCGATAGCGGTGGTGATGGGGTTCGCAGCAACGTCGGCGGGCGCCGAAGCGCTCGCCAACAGAGGATCGATTACCACATTCTGGCCAACCTGCTCTGCCATAACAGTCTCCGGAACTGTTTGCGCAGCATCTCCGTTAGAACAAGCTTCTCGGGATGGACTGGTCGCCGGCATGCTCTGCCCGCGTGCTCTCGCGTATGATTTCGATGTCACGCGACGAGCGGGTTGTGTCTGGGCGCTGCGATAGTGTGTGTGTGTGGGAGAGGGTATATGTACCTAGTGTCAGTGACTATCCGCCAGGGTGATGTCGTGAGTCGGAAGGTGAGGCGCAGTTACGTCGCCTGAAACACCAGTGGTGAAGTGCTTTGAGCTGTCGCGAAGGGAAGGTGCGCCCGTGGGAAGGGCGGCTCGGGTGCGTGAGGAGAGTTGAATGTGTAGGCCGGACGGGGATGTGTCCCGGTCGATGCGATGTTGGGGGTGGTCTCGCCTGGTAGCCTTGTATAGGAGGAGCAGCAGCAGCAGTGAGGAGCCGTGCTTTCAAGGTCCGAAGAGAGGGTCCGTGCACCAAACGCGTCACTTGCCAATGATCAACCAACACAGCAATTCACATACGGTACGGGGTTTAGGACTATACGGAGGAATATGGTAGCGACCATTTGGCTATTGAAGTGATGTACAAGATGCTCCGCTCTATCTGGCCTGCCCAGCCATCAGATGCAGCTATAGAAGACTAACAATCTTCCCCATCAACAGTGCATCCACCTTCTCGCCCTTTGCCAGCATACCAGGCTTCACAGGCAGACACAACAGCGCATTCGCCCCCTTGAAACTCCCAATCCGCGAGCTCCGCTGGAAACCCGTACTCGTCGCATGCAGCAGACCGTCTTCCTTCGCCTCAACGACAACACGGTGGTACTCGGCCCGTTTCGGATCCATCCTTACTTCGTGGTCCAGCACCACTGTAACCTTCGGTAGACCCCAGGGCAGGCTAAAGCCAGCCATCTTCTGCAGTGCGGGGAGCACGAAAAGCTGGTACGTCACCACTGCGGAGGCCGGGTTGCCAGGGAGTGAGAAGATGGCTTTTCGTTGGCGGTCGGAGCTGTCGTTGGGCTTGACGGGAACGGTGGCGAAGGTGGTGGGTTTGCCCGGTTTTATCGACACGCGGCCGAAGTGGATCGTGCCGCCGAGTGAGCGTTCAATGGTGGGTTTGAGGAGGTCGAGCTCGCCCATGCTTACACCGCCGCTCGTGATGACGATGTCGACTGAGCGGAGAGCGTCACGTAAGGTCGTCTCGAGAGCGCCGGGTCTATCGGGTATCAGTACGATAGTCCCATTACTGCGCAAATCAGGACGTACTTGTCCGATGCTATGCCAAGATCGATTGCTTCAAACCCTGAGCTACGCACAGCTGTCAATAGCGTAGGCCTGTTTGTATCCCGAACTTCTCCTAGCCTCAAGTCCTCCGGTCGATCGTGCCGCACAATCTCATCGCCAGTGCTAAGCACACCAACCACGGGCGGCTTGTAGACGGAGACCTCCTGGGTGCCAACAGACGCCAGCAAGCCGAATTCACCCCCGACCGCCGTGATAGCTTCGCCTTTCTTCATGATCACGTCGCCGGCCTTGACGTCGCTTCCCACCTCACGCACATTCTCCCCTTCCTTGATAGCATCAGTAAGGATCTCAATCTCCTCTTCCTCCTTGCCATCTTCCGTCATGGAGCGAAGTACAGTGTCCTCGACCATCACCACAGCAGTAGCGCCTGGTGGCAGAGGCGCGCCGGTGGTTACGCGTGCGACCTCACCGGTGCCAAGTTTGGCCACCTCTCCCGGCTGGGCATGAGAGATACCTGTCACTGGGAACAAGCCTTTGGTACTCGGTACTAAAGGGTGGTTCGAGGCAACAATAGCGTAGCCGTCGACGATGCTTGCTCTGAACGCAGGTACAGACTCTCTCGCCGTCACGTCCTCGGCTAGTACAGAGCCAACGATCGACTCGTTAACGGGGCTTTTGGTTACCGTTGGCGCAGGCGTGTGCTCAGCTATCAGCCGCAGAGCTTCGTCGACCGCCAGCATCGGGTACGGCGACTCGCGGTATCGCTTGGTCGGACCAGCGTCCGGATCGTTGGATACAGGACGGTCTTCTGGCCTAGTATGCGCTTTTGGACCGGAATGTCCGGCATGACTGTGACCATGGCTATGATCGTGAGAATGGTGGTGATGCTGATGCACCGACGTATCCTGTACGGCAGATTGTGGCTTCAAGCCAGCCTCGCTCTCAAGCTTCTGCGTGCCGCCAACGTGCAACGTGCGAGAATCAGCACCCGCAGCCTGTTGACAGGCGTGTGCGAGTTGCGGCAGGATGGCCTCCAGGTTCTCCTTCGCGCCTTTGGGAGAGCCAGGTAGTGTGACTATCAGTGTATTGTTGCGGACACCAGCAACCGGCCGAGCCATCATCGCAACTGCCAAATGTCAGGACGATGAATCAATCGATCTTCCTGCAACGTGACCCACATGGCGTGACTTTGAGAGATGCCGCGAGCATGCCATGTCTGACTCTGATATGAGCGAAGCGTGGCAAAAGAGGGCGTGATCTGTACTCACACGAGACCCGGGGCATGCTTGTGGATGAGCGGTGTTACTGCCTAGGCTTCAGTCACCATCTGTGAGCTCGAACTCGCTGCATAATGTGCAAGGGCGATCGATCGACCCCAAGCCTTCCCTGAAGGGTCACTGACCTCGGGCGTGACATCCTTCTGCGCGAAGCCGGTGCCGCCACTCGTCGCGATCAAGTTGAGCGGATCACTCCCGTCGCACCACCCGGTGATGGAGTTCTGAATGTCGAGTACATCGTCCCGTACGATCCGAGTCTCACTGGCATCCCATCGGTCTCCAGCTATTCGAGTGAACACTTCCTGGAGTGCGGGAACCCCTTTGTCTGTCGTTGGATCCTTGCTGGCAGTCTCGGATATGATGAGGATCGCAGCACGCAATTTGCTAGGTGCAGACATTGTTATGCTGCATCGCATGGACACTGCGGACTCGAACATTGAAGTTGTAACGAAATATAGCGCTTTGGCCACCCGTAGCGGATGGCCCCGAAAACTCAATCTTGCGCCAGTATACCTTGCCTCGCGACCACCCAGACGTCAATCGCACACACCACTTCAGCTCCTCGCCAAATTCCCATCCCAACTACAGTCGCTCGTTACAGGAGGTCCCGGCGATTGCGATGATACATATCCCATGCTAGGTGGCAGTCTCCGCCCACGGACTCGAGGTGCTTCGCAGGAACGCAGCATGCCGGCGCATGCCCGTGTCTACAGCAAAGATGAAGAGCTCGGAAAGCGCGATGACGACTTCAAGCCGAGACGGAGTCCCACGGCGTCGAGCTTGGCGAAGCCATGGAGGTGGCGCAAGCGGCGGTTACTGGCCGTAGTCGCACTGGTTGTACTCGGATATGTCTTCCTTCTGAACCTCCCCGAAGGTCTCGGATCGGTCGAGAGCCGGATTGCCTCGTCGGTGAACCCTTTGAGCTCGGTAGGGAAGCCAGCAGCCAGCCATGTTGAGCCTACGGGACCTCCTGCGAAGCCGAAGACAGCATCAGATGAGGAAGAGAGCAAGCACTACTACGATGGACCGATCAAGTTCTATCGACTGGCTACAAGCTTGCATGCTATCACACGCACTTCTGGCATTCGACCGCGGAACCGTAATGTTCTGTTTGCGGTCTCTTCGTTGCAACATGCGGCCAATCTCATACCAATGGCGTGCGAGATGGCCAAATGGGACAGGAACTACGTTCATATGGCCTTCTTGGGTCGCGATTCGCTGTCTGTCGACGACATTCTGGAAGTCAATGGAGTTAGTGCAAAGGACTGTACCGTCTACTTCCACGATGGGCGAAGCGACTACAGCGAGTACAGCACAGAGAAGCGAGCCGAGGTAGCAGTGTCAGGTGCGATGAAGCATATCAACGACTTCATGCACCCGCAAGCCATCATAATGGACGACAGTGTCCTTGAAGATGCTTTCTTCGTTCGTGCCATGAGGTACAAGGCTGCAGAGATGAGACGCGCCCTGATTGAGATTCCCGCCGGCCGGTATGAAGACTTTCTCTGGATCACACGATTAGACTCTGGCAGTCTGAGCAATTGGTTCAAACCGACCATCGATATCCTCATACACGCTCCTCCCCACAGCTCGGGCGGACTCATTCGGCTTATCAGGAGTCTCGAGGATGCGGAGTACGCGGGTTTCGCGGCCCCGAAACTCACCGTCGAGTTGCCGCCTGACGTCGAACACTTCGCACAGGACTATCTCGAGCGCCTGCAATGGCCCCGGAATACTCAACATGACCCCTGGAAGCTGAGTACCCTGACGTTGCGCCACCGCATTCCATCGGCGCATCTGAGCTCGGAGCAGGCATCAGTCCGCTTCGTAGAGTCGTTCTACCCATCAAACTCGGGTGACAACCATGTACTCGTTCTGTCGGCACAGGCCGAGGTCAGCCCTTTGTATCTGCACTACCTGCATTACGTGGTGTTGGAATATAAGTACTCTTCGTACAGCTCTATGGAAGCAGACAGGCTTCTGGGTGTGTCCCTGGACATACCGACAGCTTTCTTGAATGGCTCCGGCGAGTTCATGCCACCATCAACACACGACATGAGAGACAACACATCGCAGAAGTACCTGGAAGAAGCAGCGACGGATCGGACGGACGCCACGCCCTTTCTCTACCAAGCACCATCGGCAACAGCTAGCTTGATCTTCGGCGACAAGTGGAGCACACTGCACAACTTCCTTTCCAATCGCCTCGCGTCTAGCCACCGTGGCGTTGCGGAAAGGACGAAGAAGCTGGTCTCAGAGACGGAGCCGGCGTGGCTGGAGTACCTGCTCGAGCTCACGCGGGCGAGAGGCTGGAGCATGCTGTATCCGGCGACACCTTTCGTCACCGTTCACAACGAGCTTTCGCAGATTCCGGAAGAGTACTTGCGCGAACGGGATGAAGTGCGAGGAGCTGAGGAGCCGAAAGACGCCGAGCACCTTGCGGAAGAACCCTTCCTACTTGCGGCTGAGTCGCCTGTTATCGAGGAGCACGTGGAGCGTGAGACGCCCGAAGCGCAGCCTTTGCAGTATATGTTGCCCTACGAGGGTGATCTACCTGAGTTACCTCACTTGCCTTACCTGGCTTACACCGGCGAGGTCGTCAACGCCATCGTACAGGAAGATCTAATGGTGAAGTATGCGCCCCTCTTCCGTAGCCGCATCGGTGGTTGTCAAGGCACGGACGCCACTCGTAAGCGCCTCATCTCCGATTCAAGGCGCACGGATGATTTCTTCTGCTTGCCGGGAGTGGATATCGAGTTCGATACGTCCACCGAAGCGGACGAGGTGCAAGTCGCGAACGAGGTAATCGCCAAAACGGCTGGGCCAAAAAGTGGGGCCGAGGGTTTTCGGGGCGGTACTTCTAAAGCCGTTGTGGAGAGGGTGCGGAAGGGTGCTGAAGGGGCCCCTGTGGCGGAGAAACCTGCAGAAGCCGGTGATGGGTGAGGTTCGTATAGCTTGGGTCAACGGCGAGATGTCTAAGAAGTCGCTCAACGAGCGGCCATTTAATGGAATGAACCCGGCCAAGACGCGTGCCGTGTGGCTAGTACGGCTTTTTGGCTGGACCACAGTAACGCGGGCAGGACGCGAGAGTCGAGACTGCGCTACATGGCGGCGGCGCAAGGCTTCGACCCGCCAAAGGCAGTGCGGAGAGTGCTAGGCAAAGTAAGCCGCAATAGAAAAAAGGGAAAGAGAGTAATGTTGTACGGTAGCCCGGCAAACCAGGACTTACAGATACAAGGCACAATATATGTACGCGAGAGAACACTCATAGACCACGGCACCATCAATGATAAATTGGTACGCTGCACTGTTTGCAGCGACGCTCATTGACATCTAGTTGACGGCTTCAACATAAGCAAGAGGCTAGATCAGGCTGCCAAGCCAACAGTCACTCAATGAATTCGCCTCAACCCCTCCACCCAACCCCTGACCTCCTCGACACTCCTACCCAACTCCCCCGCAACCTCCTCCTGCACTTCCTGCGACCCATCCAGAAACCTCTCCACCAGCTCACCATCTACAAACCGTGTCGGCCCCTCCTCTCCAGCATCCCTCACCTGTGACCGGAAACCCCTCCACTTGGCAAATGGCACGTGCCCCGGACTCACCACCCTCTCCGCCAGTAGCGTCTGCAAGCGCATCAGCGTATCCTGGTGGCCTGGCGCGATGAGGCAGAAAAGGTACACGCCTCCCTCCACCGTAGCGAGGAAAGCGCGAGGGATAACGAGAGCGTTGGGGCTGGGTTGAACGGTGATGGGTCGGATCCGGTTCACCATCTCTCCCAATAGCATCTCAGACACCGGTCTCAGTCGCCTCTTGTCTTCGTCCGAGTACCCGTTGATATCGTGTTGCAGCACCACCAAATTACCTTCCGCGTCGGAGGCAAGGTAAGTATTCTCCGCTACGTTAGCGACGGCGGTACCCCATAGCGTCTCAAAGTGCCGGGCAATTTCGCCCAGGGAGTCGGGGGCGCCGGCGCGGCCGGGAGTGTATTGGAGGAGGGAGACGGACTTCATGAGGTCGGTGACGGCTATTGTGCTGCCGGTAATGGCGAGGTCGATGGGAGCGGTGGCAGTGCGGTAGGCGGCTTTCTTGACGAGGAAGGGCGTGCTGGGGGTTTGGTATTCGAAGGCGTAGATGACGACCTGCAATCACATCACGTTAGCCCTGCCCGTTCATCGCCACCCCGTTCATCAGTGATGTGAAACTCACCGTCTTGACCAACGCCGCCACGATCCTCCCCGCACATATGCCCAAACACCGACACGCGCCTCGCAGACTTAACTCCGTTATGACCTTCAATCGCCTCTCTTCCGTAACCTCGAATACCAGCAGTCTCCCCCTCACCTGACCCTTCCCATCTCCAGCAGCAGCAGCATCATCATCAAGGAAAGCGGTCCCCACCACAAACCGCTCCGCCGTCTCGCCCGTTCCACTCCCATCATCCAACTGACACCGTATACAACTCTCCACCAACTCATCCTCCTTCAAATGGAAAGAATGCAGCTCCTGAAACGCCACCTCATCCACCAACCGAAACCTACTGCTCACCTCCTCCACACCCTTTTCCAACGTCCGCCTAATAGTCCCCAACCCAAACGCCTTCAGCTCCGCCGAGTAGGCAATCCGCCTCACGGTCTCATGAACGGGTAAAGTTTGCACATGCGTCGTGCGCTCCTCGTCTACGACCGCGAGCTTCAATTCGCCATCCGCACTCGCGATCGCGATGGCTCCAGGGTAGGCCTCGCTGTCGAAGGAGCAGATACCCTGTGCCGTTTCGGCCGTCACGGCTGAGTATACCATTCGGCCTTCAGAGCCGTAGATCAGGGACGGGTGCTCGCACGTCGCGAAGACGTTCTCTAGCACGCCGTCACCGCGCGGTAAGAGGGCGAAGTTGGGTTGCTGTGTACCGAGGACGATGCTTTTCCGCGCTGTGAAAGGGTCTCTTGGAGATTCGACAGAGTAGGTGACGACGTTGCCATCCGCGAGGCCCACGAAAAGCGTAGACGGCGCGTCAGGCAGAATCTTGGCGATGAGCAGTGAGCGCGGTACGCCTAGGTCTTCCGCATTTTCGGCCACGGTCGTGACGACAATGAGCCGTAAATCTGACAAAGAGAGGAAGGCGACCTCGCCGTCTTCCCAGAAACCGACCACACAAGTGTCCGGAACGGACTTGGAAAGCGCGATGCACGACGCCTGCTCCGAACCTGGGAACTCCCGTCGTGCCTGCACTCTCACGCTGCCGCCGCCCGCAAGATCCAGCACAACTAGCGCTGCGCCGCCGAGTGAGACAAGCACTTTGTCGTCCTCGGCCGCGACCGCCGTGATGGAGCTCCCAGTCGGCGGTCGCCAGCTCCCGCTCGCCGTTCCGTCTTCCGCGTCCGTAAGCGATACCGCCGAAGGAGTGACTTGTACGAGTCTCCCGCTAGGCAGATTGCCAGCAAACAGCGTAGCCTCGCCCATCTCCAAGCCACCCAGTCGCTCCACCTCCTCCACCTGGCCGTCGGCCTCGAACCGGAAAACACGCGTCGAGTTGACGAAACTCACAACCAGCGCGTCCGCATACCGACTTCTCGCCGAGCTCCGTAGACTGAAAATCCCAGTTACAGGCGCACCCATCTCGCCGATCGAACCGACGTCTTCCAAGCCGACGCCCGACCGCACGGATCGCAGCGAGCCATCTTTGTACGCTCCAGAGCCTGTGACTATTCGGGCCTGCCCGGATGAAAACTCGTTGACCACCGCATCCGCACTCCGGTTGCCCATATCCATCACCGTGAAGTCGAGTATCGGGGCTATGTTGGAGAAGGTCTGGACGACCTCGAACCCTCCCTCCTTGATTTGTATAATTTGGCTATCGCCCTGATGGCTCCCGACGAATATTCGACCCGCATCGAGATACACAAGCGTATTAGCTCTCGATGTCTCGCCCAGGACATCGAGCGCATGGCCGGCATACTCGCCCTCGGAGTTCTGCTGGACGAACAGGAGGTACAGCGTCCCGTAGTCATCAGCCAAAACGTACCGCTGCTCGTCCACGGCACACCAGGCCACGAAGACGGTGGCGGAGTCCAGGGGCTGCGTGTTCGTAACCTGGTAGTTCCACTCGTCTACGTAGCTGATCCGCGTCTCACCCACCACCAACAAGCCGTACATCGGTGGTGGCAGCGGGATGAGATGGCTAGCACCCAGTTCAACCTCGCCCTGCGCGTCCCGGCCTTTCTCAAGCTCAGCTGTAGGCGGTTCATCTTGGGGTCGGAGTGAAGGCTGGAACTCCAATTCCCGCACGATCAGCCGGACCCGGTTCGTGCTGTCCTCCCATAGGACCGCAAACTCCGGGTTTGCTAATCGTGTGCCTGCCTGCCGTTTGTGCACGAAACAGGTACTCCGTGCGAAGAGTTCTGGTATCCGGACAGGGACCGGGCCCTGTAGCTCGCCGATCTCGTTGTCGGCTGCTTTCCGCTTGCCCTTTCCGGCGTGGGTAATGGGGAGGATGTTGACGACGCCTTCATGGCACTCTAGGCTCATGAAACGACTTGACGGGTCAATGTGTATGCGGTCGCCTGTCTGGCTGTCTCGTGCGGCTTTCTCTGCGATATCAGCATATGCCTTCTCGGTTCGTAGCTCCTTGTGCTCGGGGTCCCATGATAGCGTGAAGTAGTGGTATCGGTCGGTGCCAACGAAGAGGTGATCGGTCTGGCTTGTGGCTGGGCGGAGCTTGTGGAAGAGGGTCACTTTGCCGTAGAGGGTCTTCGAGTGTTGAAGAGAGAGCTGGTCGGGTTGCTGGGGGTTGGGGGACCATATCTCGAGGCGGTTTGCTTTGGCGAGGATGAGGTCGTCGGAGTCGGGGGCGAGGAAGGAGAGCTTGATCGCGTGCCGGACGCTCGAGGGTCGGTGGATGGGTGCGAGGTAGGCCATTGCGTAAGGTAGGGTAGTGGAGCTTGGGGTGAGGCTCAAGAGTATATGGAGAGGATTGCTTTCCGGAGCTTTACTCGTTCCTGCAGCTATTCGCGTCTCTCGACTATCTTCTCCTTCGTCTCAATAGCGACCCTCGTCCTTGTCTTGCAACAGCGTCAATATGTTCAGGCCTGGATACAACGATTAATCGATTGTTCGGTAATCAGTGAAGCTGCCAGGCCGATGACGCGCTGAAAACACGCCCCGCGTCTCCTTGAGATCTCGAGCTTCGCAGTGGAAAAACACTCATCGGCACACACAATGTCTCGTAAGTCGAAGCTGCCATACTCACCGACATCACCACTAACACTCCTTAGCCTCGCGAGTGCAAGACGACGACGACGACCCCGTCACCGCGACTTACGACGTCTACCTCACGCCCGCCCAATCCGAACAGATCCTCCTCCTCCAATACCCCAACCGCGTGCGCACCCGCCCTTACAATAAACGCCATGGTGGCTGCCCCGAGGATGTCCGCGTCAAGCCCTCCACTGGCTTCATCGAGGTCGACGTCGGTCTCAACACCACGTTCAACTTCAACAAATACAAGGGTCTACAATGGGGTGACGCCCTGCAGACCTCCCACGATCTCCACGGGAATGCGACAGGGACGTATGGGCCCGCTGCAGGGTTCGGGGGTGCGAAGCCAAGGAGCGGGGGCGTAGGGAGGCAGACGTTGAAGGATAGTGCGGCGAGGGATACGCAGATCGCCAATGATCTCCTCGCCTTCTACGATGCTGAAAGTGACAAGCGCGTCTTGCGGACGCAGACACTGGGCGGGCAGATCACACGACATGATGCGCCAGAGGAGGCAGGGAAACCCGTCTACTTCGTCGGCGCATTTAGGGATGACCAGCTGCACCTGACGAAAGTCGACGGTACGGCGCACATGCGCCCGCAATTCCACCACCTCGATGCCGAGGAGCAGCGAGCTCGCATTTCCGCTTCACGTGCCGCGGCTCTCGAAAACCCGGATGCTCGACCACCCGGTGAAGCCCGCTCGATCCTTGCGCGGGAGAAAAAGGTCGGGGATGGGTGGGCGGGAGACGGCAGGGATCGGCTCGAAGACAGGACGCGCAAGCAATTGCAGGAGGCGGAAGCGGAAGAGTGGGTGAAGTTGGAGTATGTGGATGAGGATATGCAGGATGCGTACGACAAGTTTGCGGAGCGGATGTTTGTGAGGGATGTGGAGGGGGCGGCGAGACTGAAGAGTGGGATGGGAGGGTGGGAGTACTTGGATGCGGTCAGTGCGCCGAGGAGGGATAGTCCGACGAGGAGGCGGAAGAGGCCGCCGAGGCGGAGGGCGGAGGTAGCGGACGAGGGCGATGGGGGCGGAGAGGTGGATGTTACGGGTGGTGGTGCAGAGGCTGGAAGAGAGGGCGGTGAGTGAGCTTTGCCGCAGCGGAAGAGGAGGTACTGTCATACGCTACGGCTGGACTGACGCTGCGAGATCGGGTAGGAGGCTTCCGCTCATCTCTTCCGCGAGCAGTTGTGCACGAACGGCTTGTCGACGCTGGGCCGGGTGAAGGCGGCATCTCGTCCCATCCAAATGTCTTCGCCTACGACTTTGCGCTGCACAACCTGCGCCCTGGGCAATAAGCTCAGCTTGCCCCGGTCGTGCGCGTGGACCTGGCGCATTTATCGCCGGCCAGCGCACACGAAATCGATGAGGGCATGGCGCTCGGAAACACGCGTAACCCGGGATGGAATTCAGCGAAGGTGACCACACATCGTCAACAAATGTGACCCCACAATGATGTGCATCTCCGAGAGCTCACGACGTACACCTGTCGCACCAGCTCGGGTTCCTTTCATGCACGTTCGAACGTCACACGACGTCCATCGGCATGTTCCAGTCACATACTCGAACCAGGCGACTTTCGCTCCTACCCGCTCGCAACTCCGGAAGACCTCGGGTTGCCTTGCAAGTCGGGCCCACAGAACTCGTCTCTCTCGTAAGACGCGAAGTATTGAATGCCTTACTACATCGGGCTTCCGCAATTCCAGGTGGAGTATACAGCTCACCGGAAAGCCCTACGGTATGCAAAGCGTCGATCCTTCTGCGCGTTTCGCCGAGTGGTTCTCGTCCAAGACTTCCAATGACCTTTTAGGAGGGAAACTTCATGAGGTGCAGCTGATGTATTTCAATAGAACGTGCATGCGCCTTTCGACCGACGCGCTGCAGGAGGATGGGGTGTCATATGATGGTTTGTTGGTGTATATAGCAGGTGGGCCCTTTCTACTTCTCTCCCTTTACTGCTCGAAACAAACGCCTACATACCAGCGCTCCTACTGCCGAAGGACGAGACGAACGCTCTCTACACCGACCACTATCGACGAACAACCACCAGGCTGCAACGACGAGCCGAACAATCGAGTCTGAGGAACCATGTTGCCCTTGGTTCCCGTCGTGGTGCTGGCGTACGCTGCACTGTACTTCTTGACCTGACCTACCCACCAATGGCTGCTATGACCAAGGAACGTATGATGTGGATGGGAGGACCTCCGTGAGGTCGCGGAAAAGATGCGACATCAACGTTACAGAACCGAACTCTCCCGTGGCCATTGATACCTGGCATTGCGCTGGGCGAACCTCGATGGAAGTCTTTTGGGATGTCTGTCTAGCTGGCACACAGTAGTGGTCAATGCCGTCAAGTGACTTTTGATTCCGCAGGCCATTGGGGAAAGATCATATTCGCTCTACTCGGTACCACGGCTGGAGGAACGCCGATATACACAGAGCGGTTGTGTCAGAGACCCTGGATCTGTGTATTCCTTTGGAACTCAAGTAATGGCATGGCATTCGGGGTGGGATTACGAGACTGGTAGACGAGCTCGGCTTCGCGTTGAGGAGCCGGCGCTGAGGGCGGTCAGGAGCATCGAGGGCGAAAGGCGTCGTGATACCCTGGACCGCTGGGAAGCAGATCGAACGCCGAGACGATAGCGCCGTCGGAGGGAGCCAATATGGGGCAAAATGAGAAGCGTGCAACGCATGGGGGCACACAGGTCGCTCGGAGACATCGGGATGCACTCGGTGGCGCCGACGTATGGGAGGAGCGAGCCACGGAAGCGCAAGACTCTTGATGGAATCGCAGGACCGCAAAGCGAAGACGGCATGACGTCCAGACCAGACGGGAGATGTTTGGACTTTTCATGGAATATCCTTCGTAGCTGTGTTGGATCAAGAATTTGGATCTTTGGTTTATGATCTTAATACAGACCGAATTTCCGAAGCATCGTGTCTTCCCCCGTCAACCCGAGAAACTCCTCTGGTTCGTATGTCTGGGTGAGGCGATAGTGAGCTTGTATTATCAGCTGTAGCGCCACGCCACAACTGCCAGCTCCGCGCGACGTCGATTCTCACTTGCGCGACCAGAGCATTGGAGTAGCACTCACAGAGCTCCAGACAACTACGGTGTCGAAGAAACTCGCTCACTTCTTCGTGGCGCCGCCATCGACGGTGATGTCCTGGCCGGTCACGCTGCGAGATCGATCAGCATTAGCTCGAGCCCGTAAGCTGTCTCTCGCGAAGGCGAACTCACAACCCAGCATTCACCAGGTACTCAACCGCATCTGCAATATCCTTCGGCCTCCCAGCACGATTCGTCGGATGATCCTCAACATCCTTGGCCCCGTTCTGACACGCCCAACTCATCCCCTTCTCATCCCCATCCTTGCTCTCATGCCCTACCTTGATCCGACCGGGCGCAACGAGATTGACGCGAATACTCTGCGGCTGCAGACTGATGGCCATGCTGTGCATGAGACCGAGCTGACCCGCTTTCGTGGAAGCATAGCCTTCTTGGTTGGGATCGCTCTGGTGGGCGCGGAATGAGCCGATGTGGATGATACAGGGGCCGGCGTCGCTGTCGCTGTCGTGGTCGATTGAGTGGCTCGCGCCATCCACCTTCATGTAGGGGATACAGGCTTGTGATACTGCGAAGGGTCCTGTGAGGTTTGTCTCGACGTAGCTACAATCTGGTCAGTGTTGATACTGATGAGTAGCCCACGTCAGAGCTACCCACGCTTGCCACTCGCCCATGGTATCGCGGTTCTCCATGGTCTTGTCGTCCTTCCATTTCGGCGAGGCGATTCCGCCATTGTTGACCAACACGTCGATCTTCCCGTCCAGAAACTTCGCCGCTTGGTCGACTTTGTGATGGATTTCTTCGGGATCACGGAGATTGCATATGGCTGACTCGACTGCTTTGGCATCGTAGTACTTCTTGAGGTGGACTTTCGTCGTGTGCTCGAGCTCCTCCTCGTCAATGTCGAAGATGAAGACCTTGTAGCCTCTCTACTTGGTAAGAAGACGTTAGCCTTCAGCGTTTCGTACGCGTGCTTTACGGTACAAACTCACCTCCAAGAACCGGCGTACCAAGCACCGTCCAATGCCTCTGGCTCCGCCACTGATGATGGCTGTCTTCGGCGTTGTTCGGATCATTTTGGACTGAGCCGGTGTGGTTATTCTGGCACTGCTTCACCTAGAGTTGCACCGAGGAGCGTAGGTATGCAGTTGTCGGACGTTTGCTAGCCAACGTCATGGTGACGGTTCAGAAGCATCATTGGCATTCTTGGGGCACTCGAGGTGAGCGGTACACGTGTTATTGGTAACGCTCGCAAAGAAAATGCCATCGTCGCGGTTTGTATAGTCGGTGATGGTAAGTATTCCGGACGCGTGCTGTCCTCGAGAGTGCGAGGTGACAGATACTCGATTGTGTCACTGTGGCACGTGCTCAACATTCACAATGCCTTCACCTCCAACATCTTTGCCGCGTACTCGATGTATCCTATCCAAGGTGTGGACATACAGGCCCTACTGTAGCTCGTGCGGAATAGAACGGCGGAGAGCTCACACCGTCATGGATCGATCATCTTGTCATCATTTCGGCATCATCGTCTGCGCTTTGTCGTCTCCAGCGTGAGCACGCACCGAATCCAGAAGCCCAGATTGCATCACGACGACGTACGTCGGACGGAGAACGTCACCTCCAAGCAGACGGGAGGAGAGGCTGTATGGGATCGTCAGGGCGGAGACCCGCTCCATGCACGATTGAGATCTTACCCCACGATGCTGTCGCCCTGGGTGCATATGTCATGCATGCAGGCACTTTTTGCCGGCCCTGACCTGGCCATTATGCAGCATCTAAGCACTTGGCTACCGTGAGATCATGTGTCCGAGACGCTGACCGCTTCTGTGGTCCATCACGTCCGGGCAACATCATCCTGCCGGACCGCAACCGCGAAGCACAGACCGGAGCGTCAGGCTCATCGACGTAATGCTTCGACATTGCGACGTCAACATGATGGCATCCCAACTCCGCTCGTGCTCTGCCACTACGGGGAGAGAGACTGCAGGAACATAAGAAGCCGCTTGCCGCTCGTTTGAACGAAGAATCAACCCAGTACTACCCTCGCCAAAACAACCCAACACTTCCAACCCAAACTCAATCACAATGGCCGACAACAACAACCCAGGCAACTTCGCCAACCGTCCCAAGGTACGTCGGTCCTGTTGATTGAATCCCAGTGCTCCCCACCAGAAACACGTATCTGACGTACCACAGGAAGAGGTCCAGGACATTGCCTCCAAGGGTGGCAAGACCGGCACCGAGAACAGCGGTTTCGCCAGCATGGATAAGGAGAAAGTCGTACGTCATTTGTGCCGGCATGCTGACAGACCTTCCCTGACACTTTCGCAGAGCGAGATCGCCTCCATGGGCGGCAAGGCCAGCTCCGGCTCGTTCGAGAAGGGCAGCGAGGCGGCCAAGGAAGCTGGTCGCAAGGGTGGACAGTCGTCTTAGGTCGATGTGTCGGTACCGGAGCACTGTGACAAACCATGACATGAGATAGTCTCTCCAGGAGCTAAGAAATTGAGCATGCGCTCGTGCCCAGAAGTGTTGACTCCACGAGAGTGGAGAGCTGTGCTGGTCTTCTCGAATTGTTGCCTGTCCTTGCCTCCCTCTCTAGAAACCCTATGCAGCAGCACGTTTGTCCGTCCGTTGTGGGTGGAGAGTTTGACATGACAGGTAAGATACAGGACCTCTCCTCATACACGACATCACTCGCTATGCATAAGGCATCCCTAACATAATGCATCGGCGTACCTTGCGTAACGCTTTTCACTCGTGCCGTCCCGGCCACTCTTCCAACGCCGGCTCTAACAGTCTTCCATGCCCCTGCTTACTGGACACTACACCGCCAGACCCAAGAACTCCTCAATCGGAAAGTTCGGCTGGATGACATACATCGTCTTCTCCCCACGTTGCTCAGCCTCGCCGCCTTCATCCGCCAACCCTTCGCCTCGGATAGGCAGAAGGATATTGTCCTGCAAGGAAATAGAGTCAGTTACCAATTCCATCATAACAAAATCCGATACTTCGGGTCTCACCTTCACGGTCTTCTTCAGCACCTTCTTCGCCAGACTCCGCTGGCGCTCCACATCATCTTGAGTCAGCAATTCGTCCTCCATCTCCTCGAGGTACCACATGAGCAGGTCTTCCTCCTCCGTGCCGTCTTCGGCAACGTTCTGGTCGTCGTAGACGCGACGCAGTAATTTCGTCTGGATCTTGACGTAGTCCTCGTGCTTGATCTGCGTCCTGGGTCGTAGTGGCGGAGCCGGCGTCTGCGAGGCACGCACGGAACCAGCCCGAGTCTCGCCGTCGGCGACCTGCTCGTCACCCATAGGCGAGTCGGCGTCCTGGTCAGCAGCAGCAGCGGCGGCGCCAGCGTCAGCGTCAGCCATCGCAGCATCCTCGTCCTCCTCGAATTCGACGTCGTCCTTCTCCACGCTGATGATGCTCTGCTTGAGCAACTTGTACGCCTCCTCCACGAACGCCGGCGTGACTTGATCGACGCAATTCGCCTTGGCCACCGCCTCGCTGAGGCGAATGAGAGACTCCAGCTGCCGGACAGTGATACGGTAGGAGTTCCTGCCCACACTGCCACCCGCGTCATCGCTCCTTAGGGCCTGGTACTTCTTCACCAGATCCACTTTGGCTTCCTCGGTGAAGACGGGCTGGAACAGGCGAGCAAAGCGGATATAGCGTTGGAGCTGCTCGGTACTGTATTCTGGCTGCACAGCGTCATCTTTCAGTTGATGAATAGCCACAATATGCCGAGCGAGGTGCTCATCGACCTGCTCATTGCACTCGTCGAGTACGACGAAGAAGAGATCGAATCGAGACATAATGGGAGCGCTCATGTTGATATTGGCTCGAAGCGTGGTCTTGCGGTTGTATCGGCCACCGACCGGGTTGGCCGCCGCGAGAATACTCGTTCGTGCATTAAGCGTCGCCTGGATGCCGGCCTTTGCGATGGAGATGGTCTGCTGCTCCATAGCTTCGTGGATGGCGACTTGATCCGCAATGTCCATCTTGTCGAATTCGTCGATGGCGCAGATGCCGTTGTCCGCAAGCATGAGTGCTCCAGCCTCGATCGTGAACTCGCCCGTCTCCTCATCCTTAACGACGGCCGCCGTCAGACCAGCTGCGGAGGAAGCCTTGCCGGATGTATACACTGTTCGCGGGAGGAAAGAGCAGATGTACTTCAGAAACTGTGACTTGCTCGTGCTTGGGTCGCCAACGATGCAGATATTGAGATCGCCACGCAGCGCCATTCCTTCTGGCGTGACTTTGCTGACGCCACCCATGAGTTGCAGTAGCAGCCCTTTCTTGACGACAGTGTGCCCGTAGATCATCGGCGCCAGCGAGTCAACAAGCCGCATGTAAATGTTTGGCTGCTGAACCATTCTTCTCAGATCATCGATCTCAGCAGGGGTCAGCGTATCCAGGTAGTCCTGCTGTGCCTGGTCGCCCGAGACTTCGTTGAGATCGACCATCTGACCTAGTGAGCTCAAAATGTTGCCAGCTTGACCCTTCAACGCCTGGTTCGCGCTTTGTCCTTGTGTCGACGTATCCGGGGTCACCATATTGGCAAGGAAAGCCATTCGGTAGGTCAAGTCGCGGACGCCAAGTGCCTTCAGACCACTCACGCCGCTCCCACCAACGTCGCCACCACGCGGTGCATTAGAGTCTCTGATGGCTTGCACTCGTGTGCCTGGCACCCTGAACTGACTGACGTCCGGCACTACGATGAGCGTGCCCGTGAAGATACACTTTTCGCCAGCTTTAGCTCGGTCGACCATCTCACCGCGCAGGATGACGTCCATTGTTCGAGGCATACTTCCAGTCGGGATCTCCGAGCTGTTCTCCTGGATGCGCACCTTCTGCCAATCGATGAAGGTGCTCTGTTTGATGTCCAGTCGCCAGCCTTGCCGATTGCCACATGTCAAGTTCGGACATTGTGTAGGCTCTGAGTACTTGAAGATCTGTTCCACATCTGGCACGACGGTATTGCAGACCTCGCAAACAAACGTCGCTAGGTGAAGCTCGGGTCGCACTTCAGAGGTGCGGGTAACCGTACCAGAGATGGATGCTAGCTTTCCAACATGCTCTGTCCGCAGCTGTCTGACCCTCGACACTAAAGCCAGATTGTAGAAGGCAATGGCGAAGATCTTGTCTGTCTGCTGATTAGGTGTCTTGTCGTTTATGCTATCGTCCTCGCTCATGCTGTTCCCAGCCAGCGAAGTGTCCGTCCTTGCGGTGGTGGAACCGGGTTGCCTGTGCTCTCTGTAGTACTGTGGCTCATATTTTGCAATCAGATTGTTCAGTGCGCGCAGCATGTACGGCAGAAAGCGGTAGAAGTCGCCCTGGATCGCACTGGCCAACACGCCTCGTTCATGGTCCATCAGATGCGTAAAGTCGACGTATAGCGTGGAAAGCTTGAACTGACACAAGCCGTGTATCTGTGCGATGTAGTACTTGTTCGTAGTCACAGCGCTTGACATCGGGGCAGCGGACGAGGTCGGGTCTTCCGTGAAGCTGCATACCATTAGTATCAGCATATCACGTTGCACGTGGGTACTGCTCAACACACTTCTCCAGGAAACGCTCGAACTGTATGCCCAACGTCTCTGCGGTTGTATCGACCACTCTGGGTACGTCTCGTGCTCCCGGTGCCTGGCGTCGCATGCCTCTCAGGCCAACAACCTCGTCGTCAGGGAACCCGCCCGTGTCACTCTGCATGCCTGGCGTGCTGCCCGTTGATGGTCCCCGTGGTCGTGACGACGAACGAGCCTGTCGTCGCCCGTTGCGAGAGGGCGCATCGCTGTGAGGGCCTTCGGAGGCGTTGCCGGGCGTGAGTGCTGCAGCTGGCGAAGACATATCGAGGGGTGGTGTTGTCGTGTTGGTATCGGTATCTGTGCAGACAAAGAGTGTTCTGATGCTTTGATGAGGAAACGCGAGGAGCGCAACGCGTAGAAACGCGCTAAAACGACCGC
Source organism: Friedmanniomyces simplex (assembly GCA_005059865.1). Classification (NCBI taxonomy): domain Eukaryota; kingdom Fungi; phylum Ascomycota; class Dothideomycetes; order Mycosphaerellales; family Teratosphaeriaceae; genus Friedmanniomyces; species Friedmanniomyces simplex. The sequence continues at coordinate 39,191 of NAJQ01000157.1, forward strand.
TAATGCAAGCTCTTTAAACTGCGGGCTACAGCGGCCCAAAAGAAAAGAACAGCCCTGCAGCTCCCCTGCGTTTCGGCCACCCCAATGCTGGCTGTTTGTCTTTCGTCTTCAAATTCACGATCGCGCCACTTTCCGTTCTCTCGCGACATACACACGACTCCCCCAGAGCACGCCACCATGAGCACGACCACGACCGCAACGATGGCCTCCGCGCAGCCTGCGTCCGCCGAGCACATCCTGAGCCTCTTCCCGGAGATCAACACCTCGCTAGCATCGCAAACCCACTCAGCAACCCACGACCAGGACCTGGCAGGCTACGATGAAGAGCAGATCCGTCTGATGGACGAAGTATGCATAGTCCTGGACGACCACGACAAACCAATCGGCAGCGCGAGCAAGAAAGTCTGCCATCTCATGGAGAACATCAACAAGGGCCTGCTCCACCGCGCCTTCTCCTGCTTCCTCTTTGACTCGCAGAACCGGTTGCTGCTCCAGCAGAGGGCTTCGGAGAAGATCACGTTCCCGGATATGTGGACGAACACCTGTTGTTCGCACCCGCTGGGTATACCGGGCGAGACTGGCTCTACACTTGACGCAGCAATTGCGGGCGTGAAGCGGGCGGCGCAGCGGAAGCTGGATCACGAGCTCGGCATCAAGGCGCATCAGGTACCGCTGGAGAAGTTCGACTTCTTGACCCGGATACATTACAAGGCTCCCAGTGACGGCAAATGGGGGGAGCACGAGATCGACTACATCCTGTTCATCAAGGCGGATGTTGACTTGGACGTCAACCCGAACGAGGTGCAAGCGACGAAATGGGTGTCGGAGGGCGATCTGAAGACGATGCTTAAGGATGATGCGCTGCTGTTCACGCCTTGGTTCAAGCTGATTTGCCAGAGTATGATTTTCGAGTGGTGGGATCACCTTGACAGTGGACTGGAGAAGTACATGGGCGAGAAGGACATCAGACGGATGCTATGATGTGTTATGGTCGATTATTGTTGGTAGGAGCGTTGCTTGAAGTTTAGCGGAGCGGCATTGGGTGGCGTCGGCAGAGCAGGCGTGCATGGATTTGTGATACCATGCAATGGCAGAGATTGAAGGCGTATTCGCTTGAATCCGATGCACACGGCGAGTTTTGGCCCTTCGGGATGAGGTAGGCGCTCCTTCCTCCTCACGTCTGGAGCCTAATCGAACTCTTACTTTAACTTCACCGCATCTTTTCAGACTTCATTACTATACTTCTCTTTTCAAAACATGCCTGCAATAAAGTGGCGACTGCCGCTCGCTGACCATGGCACCAGTGTCGGGGACGACCACGCAGCAACGTCGCCGAACAGTCAGCGAGCACGACGCAGCCAGTAACAGTATATTCGTCTCGGCGCCCGCAGGACAAACCGGCAAAGCACCATTCATCACCTACGCCCGCAGCAGCAAGCCGCTTTCTGTGACTGGCACTCAATTCGTGAGAAGAGATACCTACGACCTTCCGTCAGAAGACGAAGATCGTTGCGCCACAGGCAATGGCTCACTGCAGGTTACGAACGGAGACAACTGTTCCGAATCCTCGGCATTGTCTGAGGAAGAGTCGAGCTCGCTCTTGCGACGCGTTGAATCCGTTCGCATCATCGGAGCGCCCAGAAGGCATGAGGCCTTAGAAGCTGCGTCGCCCAGCGTGTCTCCATCGGAAAAAGGCATCGCACAGGCAGTAAGCGAGCCAAGAATCAAGCCAACCAACCCAAAAGAGCCCAAAACCCGGGCTGGTCACGTCTCGAAAGCCAGACCCATCGCGAAGGCTCCAGTACGCGCCTCCATTGGCGCCTCCAGGGGTCCCAAAACGACGACCCCCGCCAGAAGGCTACCGGTCAACGAGCTGTTCTGCGTCGCGTCGTTGCCGGAGCACGACGTTTCATTTAACCTGCTAAGCGACGTCCCGGGCATTGACGTGCAAGATCCCATTAAAGACCAGAGTAGCCATGATCCTGGAGCTCCAGAAACCAGTCTTGTCGCTGAAGGACGTACGCCACAGGCTCCACTCACTTCCATCCGGAAGCGCTTGAAGACGCCGACGTACAGGCACAAGTCGATACCGTCCCTCAGGCGGAGACATAATCCACTCATTGCAGACTCCCATACTTCAAGTGGGACAGCCGGTGATGGCTTCGAGCCCTCGGAGCTGGAGATCACGTACCGCTTCCATACACCACGGCAAAATCGGAAGCGCCTGAGACCCCCAGCACTCACATACAGCGCCCTGCAGCTCTGCGGTGGTCCATTGCCGGAGGTGGCCTTCAAGTGTGGAGCGGACGAGTTGCAGCTCGAGGCAAGTGGTGGGCCACACCATGTCTCGGCTCAATTCCAAAAGGAAGAGGAGCATCCTGGGCTGCAAAATTCCTCCACGCAGCGCTCGCGGAGAAGGGTAAGCTTCAGTGGCAGAGACGACTTCATTGTCGCGCAACTGTCATCTGTGACGGCGCCGCGGAGGCATCAGAGTGATTCTGAGGACGAGGAAGAGGATGAGGAGTCCGACATCGATGGTGACGAGTCGCAGATTGATGACGCGGAAGCTATAGTAGAAGGGTTCGCCGGCGATGAGGAGCATGGCGATCATTCGGAGCTGGATGCGAGTGAGACTGAGCAGGCCGCGACCGCAAAACACATCGGACCGCGCAACACACTCATGCAAGCCCAGCGAAGACCGTCGATTCGCTTCACCCAGATAGAAGACATCGAAGAGGACGAGCTCCCAGGTGGTGGTGGTGTCGTCCAGCATACCATCGCCGTTCGCCCGCCCGCGCTGTCTAACAAGAAACGCCGCTTGATTGAAGTCTGTGAGGCCATCGAGGACGTTCCAGACACTGCGACTCAAGACCCAAGGGAGATGATTACGACATGGGTAAATCGGAATCACTCGGACGGCGCAACCCGTAAGTCTCAGTGGGCATGAGTGTGATCATCATGACACTGACACGGCTAGGTACACGCCGCACACGCTCGATCCTCAAGAACAGCACGCCCTTCGTCCCTGGAAGCACCTTCCATCCCGAAGACACCGCCGCAAACACCCGACGCAACAGCGTGGTCGTCGCCGCCGCAGAGCAGCTGGACCTGCCGGACCCGGGCAGGCACATTATCGTGCGTCGCCGTCGATCAAACTACTCCGGCAAGGCGCAGATTCAGATACCAAACAGCGAGCGCGCCGTCCCCGAAACCTCGCCCGAGCCGCCCAACTACACGAACGGCAGCCAGCTCGCCGTGCTGCGAAGGACATCGGAGAATGTGTGGACTTCTTCACAGAACCTGCCGACGGCCGCGCCGAGGGGTCTGAAGGCATTGACGAGGAACGTGAGCAGGGAGCATGGGACGTTGAGTCAGTCGGGGAGAGGGGGACGGAGGCCTAGCTTGCCTTTTCAGTCTCCGTCGAAGGCGCTTGCATGATGAGGAGGGTGTTGCGGGCTTTCATGATAACCTTGCGCTGATAGTGAGTATCTGAGCTTTTATTTCTTGCTGTCTTTTCGCTTTTCGCTCGCTTTTCGCTGTATCTAGTTGCGGTGGCATGTGATGGCTGGGCACTTGGCCGTGCTCCGCGTACTATGTAGCCATTGCACACGTCGCCCTCACGGGTATGAGTGACAATCGCCATCAGCTACTCCGAGCGAGCGTGCTCGACTCGGCTATGCAGACACCATCAAGCCTGCCGGCAACCCAACCTCGGGGTTGACGCATCTGCGCAGCAGCTCCGCTCACCGGATCGTCGCGCCCGTCAGACTCGGCACAGTACACACCCCCGCCTTCGTCCTCAACAACGCGACATCGGTCTTCCCACTCTCCTTCAACTGCTCCACCGCGCCCGGATCAAACGCAGCTTCCTTGCCCCCCGTCGTGCAAAAGCCCACCTGGCAATAATCCCACACCTTCTTCTTCGGGTTCAGCTGCCCCTCCGGCTCACCCTCCCACCCTTCAAAGTACACCCTCTCGCCTGCCTCCGCATCCGCCGGCGGATTCACCAGCTCCACGGGCCCTGCATGCTTGTCCTCCTCGCCCTCCGCTAAACGTGGTGACGCCGCGAGAACCATAGCCGCAGACTGAATCCCCCGCATCTTCACGGGTTTGAGGTTGCACACGGCGACGATCCTGCGGTTCTGCATCTCCTCCAGCGGGATCAGGCCGTTGAGCCCGGAGCACACTGTTCGCACGACTTTGCCTTCGTATTCGGAGGTGTGTTCTGTGCCCGGCGCGTCGCCGCAGTCGACGGTGCTGACGTAGAGGGAGTCGGCTTCCGGGTGCTTAACGGCTTTGAGGATGTGCGCGACGCGGAGGTCGATGAGGGAAGGTGAGAGGGGCTTGTCGGCTGCTGCGGCGTTCTTTTGAGGTTTCGGCTGCTTTTCTTTCTTGGCTTTCTTTTCTGTCGGTGCTTCCGCGCCTACTGCTGCTGCGATCTTCTCGCCCATATCCTTCTTCTTCTCCTGCTTCTTCGGCTTGTCGTTCTCCGCCTTCTGCGTGTCCGGGCTCGCTGCCGTGGTGACCGTGCCGCCTGCTGCTGCCGCTGTATCCGCCCCTGCTGCCGCCAACGCCTTCTCCTTCTTCTTGCGCTCCTTCTCGGCCTTCTGATCGATCGGTTTCGGGTAGTAGACCACCTTGTCCGGGTGTATATTAACCTTCTCCGCGTCCGCGACCTTCAGTCCGAAGAGCGGCGCGTTTTGCACAAAGTCCAGCCACCGCACGATGTGATGGTACCCGTGCTCGCCCGTCCGCTGCTCGTCATCCCAGCCTTTCACCACGGGCGCCAAGCGGGCGTACATGGCCACGTCGGCGACGCTGGGTTTACTGCCGAGCAGACACGTGCGGGCGGAGAGGTGGGTGTTAAGGGAGGATAGGCGCTCGGCCGTCTTGGCGCTGTCTTCGGAAGGCGAGGCGATGTGCGCGGAGGTGATGAGCCATTGTTCGATTTCCGTCTTGTTTGTGCTGGAGTACTACTTTCCGATCAGTAGAGGCCAAGAGGGTAGGTGCCGATGCTCGCGTGCGCACCTCTACTGCCGGGAAAATGGTCGAGGAGAGCTTCGCTGGGTCGCTCTCAGCATCTTTCGCTTGTGGGTACGAGTCCTGAATCAAGCTCAGTTTACTGAGATCGTGGTCCAGTCCCGTCGATGCCATTCCGGCGAATATCCGCAGAGTAGGTGGGTGATACCCGAGTCTCGAGAGGGGTGTATGTAGGGGCAAGAGCGCTGCCCGAGTGAGCGTTCGTGCTAGACGTAGGAGCTTCAGCTTGACTGTTGTTTGAGATATGACTGTTGTCGCAGAGTCAGAATGTTTCCATACATGTACAGCTCAATTTTTGTACCGGTAAGTTCAGCCACAGTTGCGCCACACACATTCCAGTCACTACATGTAACTTTACGCGACATCTTTCTTATATTATTATTGCTCTCCTGATCTACGCACGCTTCCTAGATTGTATGAGGCGCTTCAGGGACGGTAATGACGGTCTCAACAGATTCATGGCGGTTTTTGGCGTTCGGAAACACTGATTGAAGGTAGAGCACGTCGTCTCCGGCTCTGGTCTCGCATAATACGCAGCTATATACGCCGCTGAATCGCTACATCTGCTTGGGAACAATGGCGACGCTGCTATGAGCCCCATGCGTACGCCATGCGATGCTCCGCTTTCCGATTTCTGTCGTGCCATCCATATCTCATGACTTCGTGATGCGCATGAACAATCATATAAAGTCACCTCCACCAAAACCGCCGAAAGGATTAGGTGGCCTTCCACCCAGCCCAGCACCTCGGGGGTGGCCCATCCCAGGTCCCACAGGATCGTACCGACTCCCTGGCGGCGCCTGCGGGTCGTAGCCACCACCCCTCTGCCCCTGTCCAGCAAACAGCGGATCATCAAACGTAGGGTGCATGCCACCACCGCCCATCGGCCCTCCCAGCCCCGGCCCTACACCACCACGCAGCGGGTCATTCGGGCCGAGACCTTGCGGATATAGGTCTCGCTCGCCGATACGTGGGAAGGAGCCTGGCATGACTCCGCGCGGTCCTCGCTGTGTCTCGAACTCGTCCTCAAAGCCGGGCATAGGGTCTGGCATGGGTCTCCTCGGGTGCGCCAGCGGGTCATGGAGAGGGTACGGTCGAGCGGGTGGATCGCGGTCTGCCCGAAGCGGGTCACGCATAGGTCTATCAGCTTCCCGACCCGGTGCAGGCTCTCTCTGCTGCCGAGAGCTTGACGACTGTGCCTCCCGTGTCTCCTCGTAGCCCTCCTTGTGCAGGCTCGGCGCCAGCTTCTGGATGACCTTCAGGCGCATGAGGTTTCCTAGATCGCTGAGCCTGCCGATCGATATGAACACGTCCACCAGCTTCCTCGCCGCCTCGTCCTTATTCGCGCCCTCCGTCAATGGTGTGAGCGGCAGGTTGCCTTCCGAGATGTACTCCTGCACCTTGAGGTCGAAGCTGTGCGTCCTGTCGTCTCCCATCCCCATCCCCATCACCACCGCCTTGTTACCCATCCGATTGATCTTCAAGAGATACTCCATACTGCTCTGACTATGCGCGTATCGGAACGCGTACGAGCCCTTCGTGGCGTTCCACTCGGCGGGTAGCGGTGATGGCTCTGACGGGTCCGAGTGTGCTTCGATCTTGTGGTCCTCGCCTAGACCGACTAAGCGGAAGCCTATTGCCTGCATTGAGGCGTGTGCGGCAAGTGCGATCGCATCGTAGCTGTTGTTGATGGAGGTGTTTGGGGGGAGATTGGCGATCATGCGTTTGCTGAGGGCGGCGGCACTCAGCAAGTTGGAGGGGCTTTCGCTCGACATTTGGGAGTTGTGGGGAGTACGAGGTAAGTGATCAGTAGTGTGATAGAATCTTGATGCGTCTTACGAGGTGTGTTGTGTTAGTGTTTGTGTCGAGCATTCGATTGATGTTCGATGCAACTTTAATGCCGTTCAAGCATGACGCCAACCTTGCAGCCTGGCGCGCCGTTAGGTAAACTCAGGGCTTTTCGGTCGTCGGCATTGCGCGCTAGTGGAACAAGTCTCAGTTGACACATGAACGTTGCCAATGGCCTCTTCTTCCTCGCCGGCATCAACCACCACATAACGCACGATGTATCCCCCAAAGGACCCCATTACGCCTCACATTGACGGAAGAGAGTCGTTCGACATACTCGTACGCAAGCTGAGCGTGTACGTGAGCACCGAGCCAATCGCATCATGTATCAATGGCTAAGTATCGGTGGTAGGTACTTCGTTCAGCAGATCCAAGCCCCCCAGACCTGGGAAGAGCTGCGGACTGTCTTGTACGGCAAACACTTGAAGCCACTCGTCACGTACCTCGTGGATGACACTCATCATCCAGCTATTGTCAATGCCCTTTTGTAAGTGGCCCCGAGGCATCCACGGCGTTGATATTTGCGCACAGACTCACATACAGCAGAGCACTGAAGTGGCACTTTGCGGCTGTTGCAGATGACGATGACCGAGGAATTGGTCGAGCCAGGGGACTGGCGTGCGAGCTGGTTGCCTGGCGCTTCGTCACCCACCTAACGGAGCATGAGGCAATCGACTTTCTCTGCTATGAGTTGCCCGCCTTATCGAAGGATGGGAACGCACGAACAGTGCCGAACAGACTCGATGGAAACGAAGAAGCGCTTCCGGCATCCGAGGCGACACCGCTGCTGGATGGCGGTCAAGCCGAGCCGGACCAGTCATTCGCCGACGACGAGGAGGATACTTCAAGTCCAGACGAGGCCACGTCTTTTGCATCGTTCTTCGCCGGACTCAATGCTTGGAGATCGCGGCAGTGGCTGACGCCAAGAAATTTTTGAGCCAAAGTTCGATTCAGCGCGTTGTTGACGGCATCTGGAAAGGCGACATCATGTTCTGGGAGTCTTTCGGCCAGCACTCAACCAAGCAAGCCAGAATCTACAACGAGCGGCGGTCTGATCCGTTTTGTCGACTTCGTGTCCCGCTGTACTCGAAGGTCTTTGAGGTCCTATTTTTCGCTGCTTTTCTGGCCTTCTACTACACTGTGCTGGAACAGAAGTCAGCGCATAAGGTGACCGGCGCGGAGATCATGCTGTACATTTGGTTTGCTAGCTTCACATACAACGGTAAAGGCTATTCTCGCTGCGGGAGCAGGCCGTTGCTGACGAGCACTACAGAGGCGGTTGAGTTCTGGGATGCCGGGATTGCCTTCTACGCAATTGACTTCTGGTCTCTATGGGACCTTGGGATCATCGCAACGGGAGTCGCTTTCCTTGTCGTTCGCACTGTCGGCATGGCGAAGGCCGATCACGAGTTGAGCGACATTGCCTTCGATATTTTTTCCGTGGAGGCATTGTTCCTTGTCCCTAGGTGAGTCGAGTCCAGACAAGAGCGTCTATACGTGGGCGCCGGCCATGATGTCGCTAATGACACCAGGATCTGCTCGCTGCTCAGTCTCCTCCCGTACTTCGGTACTTTGATCCCTTGCCTGAAGGAGATGGTAAGATCGCGCGCGGACTGGTCGTCCGGAAGCTGTGGGCTGACCAACATCCAGACGAAAGACTTCATTAAGTTCCTTTCGTTTGTTGCTATACTCTACATTGGTCAGTGTACGATTCCCGTAACTTCGCGGGACTTGGCTGACCCGCACAGGCTTCGATACCACCTTTGTATTTCTGGCTCGAGGGACGATGAGTGCCGGAAAGATCAACTGGATTCTTATACTAGTCTTCTTTGGCTCAAGCTACTTGGGCTTCGTATGTTGCCCTCATCCGTGAGAATAGTATGCTTGCTAATCATGAGTAGGGCATCGCTGAGGAGGTAATTTTGACAACTTCGCACGACCGCGGAATTGAACGCTTATTGCCTCGCCACAGATATCGCCCCTCCTGGGGCCACCACTGATGTTTGTCTTCGTCTGCTTGACAAATTTCCTTCTCTTGTCGACCCTCATATCGCTGTTGTCGAACAGCCTCACCAAGGTACGGACGGCCTTGGCGCTGAAAGTTTCGATAGGCGCCCGGATCTCCGGCTAATCGCTCCCACAGGTGATCGAACATGCTCGAGAGGAGTATCTATCTGTGTAAGTCACGGCAACCCACAGCTTTGCATGGCAGTGCAATATCGAGGCTATGATACTGATACCGAGGCGCAATAGATACGCAATATTCGTCCTTGAAGCATCGACGTCCAATCGTTTGACCTATTTCATAACCCCACTGGTACGTACACCCGTTCAAGCCTCCACCTCCACTTCCCAGTGCGAACGCAAAGTCGCTGCAGGCTGGCGGAGTCGTTCAACATTGCTGTTTGGTCGATGCCTCGCGTCCGAGCCTCAGCATCGAAATGCACAGACGCTGAGCTGTACCCGGCCAGAGTGAGCTCAAGCTAACGGATACTGCCAGAACCTGTTGCCACTGTTCTTACGACCTTTGAGGCTAGTAATGTCGGCGGAAAAGCTTCGCACCACACGCATCGTCCTGCTCAAAGCCACGCATTGGCCGTTCGTCGGACTGATACTAGCTTGGGAGAGAGCGCGGCTATACTGGAACCAAGGCCGCAAAGCCAAACCATCCTTCGGCTTGACCAGGCGAGGGCCGTACGCCACCCGCAAAGCCCGGCGCGATCTGTCCGGCATGTCATTCCAGCAGCCGTTGTTGGCGACCGCAACACTCCAGCCGCCATTGGACGAGCAAGCGCGTGCCGACCGCTCGTGCTCTGATATACCATCGAAGCAGCCTATGGCGGCTTCCGAAACGGTGGGGCCACTGGAGATGGCAGTGCACGATCTCCGGGCTCAGGTCGAGGCGCTTGCGTCGATCCTGGCGACGGAGAAGACGAAGTCCCAACCTACACAGTGACCAAAGGCGAACGTCCACAATCTCGCCTGCCGACGATGTTTCGTTGTAGCTGCCAAGGCGCAGATGAGCGACGTCTGTCAGAAGCAGGGCGTTTCAGATCCCCCGCATAAGCTCCCGCCCAAGCGCGACAGCCACCACTACTGCACGAGCCGGCTGCACGGATATGAGGGAGGTCGGCTAGAGGCGCTGGCAATCAGACCGGTACCACTCTGGCGGTATGCGAACCCAGGTTCGACCATTGGCAGCCCGGCGAATAGTGGGGCAACACGGAGATGGATTATATGGCGGCAGTAACTGCATATTCCTCTGCTTGAGCCGTCTCTGCCTAAGCTCACAACGCTATCGA